>JAQSNX010008136.1:0-30312 GCA_029532605.1 Oreochromis grahami
AAAGGCAAACAGTTATCCTTAGTGTCTTTCCCTGGTGAACTTGATGTTTTTATCCACGGCGTTAATGTGCGCAGTGAAGGATTCCACTTCTTGTGTCTTGATTTTGACCCAGGTGTCGTCTACATATCTGTACCAGTGGCTGGGTACTCTCCCTTTAAAAGAGCCAAGAGCCTTTCTTTCCACTTCCTCCATGTAAAGGTTGGCTACAATAGGTGACAAAGGGGAGCCCATGGCACAGCCATGTTTTTGTCTGTAGAAGCCTTCGTTGTATTTGAAGTATGTTGTGGTAAGGCAGAGGTCTAACAGTGTGCAAAGATCTGATCGGGTGTGAAGTTGGTCCTGTCTTCCAAGGAGCTGTCTTCTTGTAGTCGTTTTCTGACAGTCTCCACTGCCTCGTGGTGTACACGGTAAATACAAAGGCTTCTACAGACAAAAACATGGCTGTGCCATGGGCTCCCCTTTGTCACCTATTGTAGCCAACCTTTACATGGAGGAAGTGGAAAAACATCAAGTTCACCAGGGAAGACACTAAGGATAACTGTTTGCCTTTCCTGGACTGCGCTGTGCACATTGAAGAGAATGGCAACCTCAACATTGAAGTTTACCGGAAGCCCACACACACGGACCAGTACCTCCTCTTTGACTCCCATCACCCTCTGGAACACAAACTTGGAGTAATTAGGACCCTACACCACCGGGCAGAACTTGTTCCCTCTAAGCCTGAAGGGAAAAAGAAGGAACACACACATGTAAAGGAAGCACTGAAAACATGTGGTTATCCTAACTGGGCATTCATAAAGTCAGCAAAGAGGCACAGAAAAGAAGATCAGACACCAGCGAGGGAGGATAAGAAAGACAGACGCAACAACATTGTCATCCCTATGTAGCCGGTGTATCAGAGAAACTCAGGAGAGTTTTCTCCAAGCACGACATCCCAGTGTACTTCAGACCCAGCAACACACTCAGACACAAACTGGTTCACCCGAAAAAGACAAAACTCCAAAACACAGACTGAACAACGTGGTGTATGCTGTACAGTGCAGTGAGGAATGCCCGGACCTCTACATTGGAGAGACCAAACAGCCACTTCACAAGCGCATGGCACAACATAGAAGAGCCACCTCCACAGGACAAGACTCAGCAGTCCACCTGCATCTTAAAGATAAAGGTCACTCTTTCGAGGATGCCAATGTTCACATATTGGACAGAGAGGACAGATGGTTTGAAAGAGGAGTGAAAGAGGCCATCTATGTCCACTGTGAGCGACCATCTTTGAACAGAGGCGGTGGTTTGACACCAACTGTCTGCCATCTATAATCCAGTTTTGAGTTCCCTCCCCAGACGCCTTAACGCCCACTCACATCCTGGGCCATCTGTCATGGTCCTGAGTCTGAGGACTCTGTGTTTTGTGTCCTTTATATTATTCTATGTTCTTGTTTATTCTGTTTTGTCTTTTGTTTAGGTTTGCTATGGGTTAGTGTTTTTGTTTCATGCCTGCCTGTGTTCCCTCTGTCTGTCCATGGCGTTACTGTGTCTGCTCATGAGTCTGCCTGTCAAGTTCAGTGTCCTGTCTGGTTCTCCGTGTCTGTTACTTCCTGTTTTATTCTGAAAGTTCTTGTCTCATGTCAGTGTGTTCAGTTTCACCTCTCCCCTGTCTCGTTAGCCTGATTTTCCCCAGGTGTGTTTCCCTCCTGTCTCTCATCCCTTGATTACTGCCTCAAGTGTATTTAAGCCCTGTGTTTTCCTGTGCTCACTGTCGCGTCGTCCCTCTTGCTGTGTGGATCTCCCTGTGTCTCCCCGTGAGTCTTAGTTTGTTATATCCCAGTTTAGTTTAGTTTGTATGCCTTTTCCCTGCCAGCCAATAAAGCTGTGACTTTGAGTTTATACCTTGAGTCTGAGCGCCTGCATTTTGGGTCCTACTCCTGCCTGCCACACTGCACTCCTTGACAGAACGACGCGACCACAACATGGACCCAGCAGACTTACCCGGGAGAGCGACCTGAGACGAGTCCAACGCCTAGTCGAATGGATAACCCACACATCTAATACAAGGGCAAAGATTGTGGGGATAAATGCTATTGAAACAATCCTCGAAGGAAATTCCTATCTCCGCCAGGTCAGAGGATGTTTGGATTTATTGGCCAATTTGCGTAAAGCCCGGGAAGTGGCACAAGCTCGGGAAATAACGGACCTTGCCCACAAACAACTGACAATAGCCACCCCGGAGCAGCCGCGTCAGCCTCCCCCGCTGGAGGTTTTGCCCGGCCGGTCTGTGGGGAAGAAGCGACGGTCGCACCGCCAGTGCGTCACCCCACAGCCGCATGGTGGGACTCCTGAAGCTGCCCAGCCTCCTGAAGCTCACTCAGCTGCCCAGCCTCCTGAAGCTCACTCAGCTGCCCAGCCTCCTGAAGCTCACTTAGCTGCCCAGCCTCCTGAAGCTCACTTAGCTGCCCAGCCTCCTGAAGCTCACTTAGCTGCCCAGCCTCCTGAAGCTCACTTAGCTGCCCAGCCTCCTGAAGCTCACTTAGCTGCCCAGCCTCCTGAAGCTCACTTAGCTGCCCAGCCTCCAGTGGCTCACTTAGCTGCCCAGCCTCCAGTGGCTCACTTAGCTGCCCAGCCTCCAGTGGCTCACTTAGCTGCCCAGCCTCCAGTGGCTCACTTAGCTGCCCAGCCCCCAGTGTCGCCTGTAGCTCAGTCTCCTGTGCCCCCAGTGTCGCCTGTAGCTCAGTCTCCTGTGCCCCCAGTGTCGCCTGTAGCTCAGTCTCCTGTGCCTCCAGTGTCGCCTCCAGCAGTTCAGCCTTCCCCAGTGCAGTCTCCAGCAGTTCAGCCTTCCCCAGTGCAGTCTCCAGCAGTTCAGCCTTCCCCAGTGCAGTCTCCAGCCGTTCAGCCTCCCGTCTCCGCTGGAGGGTCCGAGGGGCCCGTTCAGCCTCCCGTCTCCGCTGGAGGGTCCGAGGGGCCCGTTCAGCCACCCGTCTCCGCTGGAGGGTCCGAGGGCCCGTTCAGCCTCCCGTCTCCGCTGGAGGGTCCGAGGGGCCCGTTCAGCCTCCCGTCTCCGCTGGAGGGTCCGAGGGGCCCGTTCAGCCTCCCGTCTCCGCTGGAGGGTCCGAGGGGCCCGTTCAGCCTCCCGTCTCCGCTGGAGGGTCCGAGGGGCCCGTTCAGCCTCCCGTCTCCGCTGGGGGTCCGAGGGCCCGTTCAGCCTCCCGTCTCCGCTGGGGGTCCGAGGGGCCCGTTCAGCCTCCCGTCTCCGCTGGGGGTCCGAGGGGGCCCGTTCAGCCGCCTGTCTCCGCTGGGGGTCCGAGGGGCCCGTTCAGCCGCCTGCCTCCGCTGGGGGGGTCCGAGGGCCCCTCCGCTGGGGGGTCCGAGGGGCCCGTTCAGCCATCACCGCCTGCAGCGCCTCCGCCTTTGGCGCCTCCGTCTCCGGCTTCCACGCCGCCGCCAGCTGCAGCCTCAGAGCCGTCATCGCCGCCGCCAGCTGCAGCCTCCATCTCTTCATCAGCTCCGCCTGGTCCAGATTCCGCATCAGCTTCAGCGTCGTCTGGTCCAGATTCAGCTTCAGCGTCGTCTGGTCCAGATTCAACTTCAGCGTCGTCTGGTCCAGATTCAGCTTCAGCTTCGCTGTCGTCTGGTCCAGCTCCGGCTTCCTCCTTGCCTGGACCATCTCCGGCTTCCACGCCGTCGCCTGCAGCGCCACCATCTCCGGCTTCCACGCCGTCGCCTGCAGCGCCACCATCTCCGGCTTCCACGCCGTCGCCTGCAGCGCCACCATCTCCGGCTTCCACGCCGTCGCCTGCAGCGCCGCCGTCTCCGGCTTCCACGCCGTCGCCTGCAGCGCCGCCGTCTCCGGCTTCCACGCCGTCGCCTGCAGCGCCACCATCTCCGGCTTCCACGCCGTCGCCTGCAGCGCCATTCTCGTCTGGTCCAGCCTCCGAGCCTCCAGCTTCGCCTGGCCCAGATTCAGCATCAGCTCCAGCGTCGCCTGCAGCAGCAGCCTCCTCGTCGCCAGCTCCAGCGTCGCCAGCACCAGCACCAGCTTCAGCTACGGCTTTGTCCTCGCCTGGTCCAGCCCCCGCTTCAGCTTCAACGTCTCCTGTCCGTCCTGCTCGTCCGGTCCGGCCGCTTTCCAGGCCAATGACTGGACGTCCTTGCCGTCGTGGATGGCCCCCTTCCGGGCCGATGATTGGGCATCGCCGCCACTGCCTCCCGCGTGGCCGGCCTCCAGACTGCCTTCATTTGCCTCGCCGCCGTTGCCGCCAGCACGGTCGGCCCCCAGAACTGTTTCTACACCATTGCCGTCCACACGGTCGGCCCCCAGAACTGTTTCCACGCCATTGCCTACTGCGTGGCCGGTCTCCGGACCTGCCCCACTGCCGCTGCCTTTCGCATGGTCGGCCTCCGGAACTGAACTGTTTTGGCCTCCTGCGCTGTCGGCCTCCGGGTCGGCCCCCTGAACTTGGCCATCTGGGCCCTTTTGGACTCTGTCCCTCCGTCCTGGACCCCCACCGCCCGCCCTGGTCGGGTCGCTTTCTGTTTTTGGTTTTTTTTTTTTTTTGGGCAGTCTGTGTTTCTGTTGGGCTGTCTGGAGCCAGCCCTTAAGGGGGGTACTGTCATGGTCCTGAGTCTGAGGACTCTGTGTTTTGTGTCCTTTATATTATTCTATGTTCTTGTTTATTCTGTTTTGTCTTTTGTTTAGGTTTGCTATGGGTTAGTGGTTTTTGTTTCATGCCTGCCTGTGTTCCCTCTGTCTGTCCATGGCGTTACTGTGTCTGCTCATGAGTCTGCCTGTCAAGTTCAGTGTCCTGTCTGGTTCTCCGTGTCTGTTACTTCCTGTTTTATTCTGAAAGTTCTTGTCTCATGTCAGTGTGTTCAGTTTCACCTCTCCCCTGTCTCGTTAGCCTGATTTTCCCCAGGTGTGGTTCCCTCCTGTCTCTCATCCCTTGATTACTGCCTCAAGTGTATTTAAGCCCTGTGTTTTCCTGTGCTCACTGTCGCGTCGTCCCTCTTGCTGTGTGGATCTCCCTGTGTCTCCCCGTGAGTCTTAGTTTGTTATATCCCAGTTTAGTTTAGTTTAGTTTGTATGCCTTTTCCCTGCCAGCCAATAAAGCTGTGACTTTGAGTTTATACCTTGAGTCTGAGCGCCTGCATTTTGGGTCCTACTCCTGCCTGCCACACTGCACTCTTTGACATTAGGTACCACACCCGCTTTCACACCTTGTCGCATGTGATTAGAGGATCACCAGGGGGTCCTTTGTCCCTCTTTGGGGGGATACTCCCACTGGGTTTAAATCTGGGACTCTCGGCCATTTGACCTTAGAACTGAAGAAGCTTCTCAGATGAGAGGTGAAACGTCTTCAAGCAACTCAAAGAAGTCCAGACGCTTTTCTTTGCAAACTCCTTTGACCACACAAGTAAAACTGAGTTCAATATATCCATGAGGTCCTACTCATCCTATAAGCTGTGCCTGTGCATAGGTCATGCTTTCTATAGTTTTTTTTTCCAATGAGATAGACTTACTGTGTATTACAAACCGGATTCCAAAAAAGTTGGGACACTAAACAAATTGTGAATAAAAACTGAATGCAATGATGTGGAGATGGCAAATGTCAATATTTTATTTGTAATAGAACGTAGGTGACAGATCAAAAGTTTATTCCGAGAAAATGTATCATTTCAAAGGAAAAATATGTTGATTCAAAATTTCACAGTGTCAACAAATCCCAAAAAAGTTGGGACAAGTAGCAATAAGAGGCTGGAAAAAGTAAATGTGAGCATAACGAAGAGCTGGAAGACCAATTAACACTAATTAGGTTAATTGGCAACATGATTGGGTATAAAAAGAGCTTCTCAGAGCGGCAGTGTCCCTCAGAAGCCAAGATGGGTAGAGGATCACCAATTCCCACAATGTTGCGCAGAAAGATAGTGGAGCAATATCAGAAAGGTGTTACCCAGCGAAAAATTGCAAAGACTTTGCAGTTATCATCATCAACAGTGCATAACATCATCCGAAGATTCAGAGAATCTGGAACAATCTCTGTGCGTAAGGGTCAAGGGCGTAAACCCATACTGGACGCCCGTGATCTCCGGGCCCTTAAACGACACTGCACCACAAACAGGAATGCTACTGTAAAGGAAATCACAGAATGGGCTCAGGAATACTTCCAGAAACCATTGTCAGTGAACACAATCCACCGTGCCATCCGCCGTTGCCAGCTGAAACTCTACAGTGCAAAGAAGAAGCCATTTCTAAGCAAGATCCACAAGCTCAGGCGTTTTCACTGGGCCAGGGATCATGTAAAATGGAGCGTGGCAAAATGGAAGACTGTTCTGTGGTCAGACGAGTCACGATTCGAAGTTCTTTTTGGAAATGTGGGACGCCATGTCATCCGGACCAAAGAGGACAAGGACAACCCAAGTTGTTATCAACGCTCAGTTCAGAAGCCTGCATCTCTGATGGTATGGGGTTGCATGAGTGCGTGTGGCATGGGCAGCTTGCATGTCTGGAAAGGCACCATCAATGCAGAAAAATATATTCAGGTTCTAGAACAGCATATGCTCCCATCCAGACGTCATCTCTTTCAGGGAAGACCCTGCATTTTTCAACAAGATAATGCCAGACCACATTCTGCATCAATCACAACATCATGGCTGCGTAGGAGAAGGATCCGGGTACTGAAATGGCCAGTCTGCAGTCCAGATCTTTCACCTATAGAGAACATTTGGCGCATCATAAAGAGGAAGGTGCGACAAAGAAGGCCCAAGACAATTGAACAGTTAGAGGCCTGTATTAGACACGAATGGGAGAGCATTCCTATTGCTAAACTTGAGAAACTGGTCTCCTCGGTCCCCAGACGTCTGTTGAGTGTTGCAAGAAGAAGGGGAGATGCCACACAGTGGTGAAAATGGCCTTGTCCCAACTTTTTTGGGATTTGTTGACACCATGACATTTTGAATCACCATATTTTTCCCTTCAGATGATAAATTTTCTCAGTTTCAACTTTTGTTCCGTGATTTATGTTCTATTCTGAATAAAATATTGACATTTGCCATCTCCACATCATTGCATTCAGTTTTTATTCACAATTTGTTTAGTGTCCCAACTTTTTTGGAATCCGGTTTGTAAATCCTGGTAGAAGATAAGGATTGTATTTCAAATTTCAAGCTCTCTGAGCAGCAACTAATAACAGCATGTAATTGAAAATACACATTTTAAATATTTATGAATGCACAAGTATCCAGAAATAATAATTATGTTATTTTTACTCCTTCACTACAAAACATTTCATTGCTTACAGCACTCTTCGTGCCTCAGGTAATTGTTAATGCTAATGTGATTCATTTGATTTTATGCATTATACGCCCCTGCTAGAAAACTGAAACGAAGTAAATAATCTAAATACAGAAGGAAAATGTTACAGTTTAGCTTCTAGGATAAAAGTGTACATACCACTTTAACTGCTCAAAACAGTCACCGCAGCTCAAACAAAAGTAGGTTGTAATGAAACAACTCTCAACCCAACCCTCTATTACACAAAAACAAGTGAGGACGCATTGGAATTTTGTTAAACCTTCAATTTGATTCATTTGTCCATTGAAGTCAAAGCTGTGAATATGCTTCAACATGCCACATGCTGTGGATTCAGATGATAGCCAGATGCATATACTGAAGCACCTCTTCAAGCATACATTACACACATCTGTCCAAGATGACGTTTTTCACCATCGAACAGTACATGTTTACAGATTCACAAACACTTTCTCATACACGACCAAAACACACACACACACACACACACACACACACACACACACACACACACACACACACACACACACACACACACACACACACACACACACACACACAGAGAGAGAGAAAGCTATATCCTCTCTCAATCCATGTATCTCTTTCTCCCAGACACACACATACATCACATATTCAAAGCCTGGATATTTCAGTTATAAATGTATACATACTTCATTCTATTGTGTTTATCTTTTCTTCTTGAAGTTTTCAGTGTTGGTGCAGCTTACATAATAAATGTGCTCAATAAGAAATCAGATGTTGACCTGAACATTTTTTCACACACATCCATATCCTGGTGGTTCTTGACTCCACCCACTCTGTAAACAGCAGCAGTCTGTGGGCATGTAGCTGTGTTGACAGAAAGAAAATTTGAGAAACCTGCTGCTGCAGTCAGCTCTGTGTTTTATCTCTATTTGGCAAATACATTAAAGAAAAGCACAAAAGATCAGCCAAGGTTGGAAGTGACCCATCAAACTCTCACCAGAAACACAGATCAGCTTAGACTGATCTGATGAAGCATCTGATGAAGCAGGTTAATTTTTAAATTAACCTGCTTTATAGCAGCGTAAGTAAAGCACATAACTTAAACTAAAAGCACAGAGTTTCTTTTAAGTCACCTCGATGAGACAAAGCCCTGCTTTAAGTGCAGGTCTCTGCACGATTCCAAGAACATTTCTTTATAAACATAAATACAGCTTTTCTCACACTTTGCTGCTACAGTTCGAGCTTTGTGGGAGTTTTTAACAACTGACAGACATTTGACATCTTGTATGTGCTCACGGTTTCACAGAGAAACAACAGTCTGACTTCATTCAGAGTTTATTCAGTAACATGTAGAAAAAAATCCCTCCGCCACTGCCTCGTTTGAGTTTTGGACAAAATGCATTCTGGGATATTTGCCTGGGTTCGGCTATAGTAGCTAGCAAGCTGATTGGAGACCAAAACAGCCAGATTTTTTTTGCTTTCAAGTCTGTAATTGGTTGGTTTTCTGGCACAAATATAACGGTGTACAGAAAGAGTTTAACGCGCAGGGACAGAAATGTTGAGAGTGTGAGCGACACACTCCGAGCAGGTCCGCAGAGATCTGAGCAAGAGCAAATGCAAAAGCTTGGCGAGAGGGGCTGTTATTGTGTGTGTGTATGGATAATAGCAAACACTGAAATACATTTTTTGTACGCAGCAATGAATTTTGGTCACTCAAGTTTAGCTTTTCTTCGTTCAAAATAAATTTCTCCTGAAAATGCAACACTTGTACTTGCAAATTCTTTTTACGTGCGCTCAATTTTTTTTACATTCTCAGAATAGTGGCACAAAGATAACGCTATAGTTTTTTACAACAAATTTGAGTGTTTTGTTACAAACTTCTTGTTTGCTTGTTCCCTATATCAAAAACAAACACAAAACAAACCAAAACACAAAACAAACAAACAAATAAAAGCGAACGACTTACCGATGAAGACTCCAGACTCCGACACAGTGATCCAAACTGTCACTGTCAAAGTGAAATGAGTCACTGGAGCTGAGCAGGATCTAACGAGTCACTGCAAACCTGACATTCCTGTCTGATCAGTTTCTAGTATTCCTTGATCTATTTATCAGACACACACTGAGCATTATGAACACAGGTACAGTTGACTTTCATTGCATATATTTTATTAGATCAGTAGAGATCATGTGTAAACCAAAGAGGAGCTCAAAATGGTTTCAGCTGTTTCTTATGACCTTCAACAAGGAGCTTGTGTTTTTAGTAGCATTTGCATTTTATTCTGTCTGTAAACACAACAGCTCTAAAAGTTTTGAATTTATTATGATAAAACTCTGTAGGGTGTAGAGCGGGATCATATTATAACAATCCATTAAAATCTGGCTTACATCCACCGAATTCAACTGGCAAAGTCTAAAAGCCAAAATTCCCTACCTGGGCTGCCTTGCACCTCTGCATGTCACTGATTCTCACTCTTAACTAACTGAAGCCTTTCATTGAACTACCAAATAACCACATTGGTACTCTCTCTGGCCACACACATGGTAGTACTTCTGCTTTATTTGTATTTTTTCGTATTTAGCAAATCAAAAATACAGACATAAGTGTACACATTAGTTTTTGACTGCTATTGAAAATTGTTTTCTTTAAAAATAACTCTCACTGAACCAACACAATTAATCCCTCAACATTAATATTATCGCTGCTCATTCTGCCTTCATATTAATTAATATTTTTTTTGGCTTTTTAAAGAACTTATTTTAACATTGCACTCATCAACAAACAAATCCTCCCTAACAAAAAAAAGTAACTTCAAGGGCTAAATTGGATTTTATGTCTACATGTCAACATACAGGCCGCAAGTAGGGGTGACATGGGCCTAAAGAGAGAAAGAGTTTGAGACACCTGCTTTAATCGGATTATCACACGACACAAATATAAAATGGTAGAATATGTGTTTAATTATAATTTTCCTTAAATGTATTGCTCAGGGGTAGAACAACTCAAAAGACTACAAAGGCTGAACAGCTAAGTCCTACTTATCATTTCCCCATTATTCATTATTATTATTCTTGTTCCAGCCTACAAAGTTCATGTCACGGTCCTGGTTTTGTTGACCTGTAGTGTTTTGTGTATTGTTATTGTTTTTTTATGATTTCGTTGTGGTTTGTGATTTCTAGTGTTTAGTAGGGGTTTAGTTCTGTGCCAGTGTGTTTTCTTTTTTACTTTGAAGGTCCGTGTCTCATGTTAATGTGTCTGATTTTGCTCCCTTGTCTCATTAGATCGGATTTGTCCCAGCTGTGTTGCCCTCCTGTCTCTCATTCCCTGGTTGCTCCCTCTGTGTATTTAATCCCTGTGTTTCTCTTTGTCAGTGTTGCGTCGTACCCTAATTCTGGAGTGTGTTTTTTTTCCCAGTTCAGTTTCCAGCCCTCCAGTTTCATTCTGTTTTTTGACTAATGCCTGCAATAAAGCAGTGGACTTAAAGTTTACGTTCTGCCTCCACAAGTCTGCATATTGGGTCCTTTTTCCTGCTTGGCTGCACACAGCCATGACAGTTCATGCAGTCAGCTTGATATACTGTTTATACAGAAATTCACTCACAATAGGAGTGCCTGTAATCATGACAGAATGCCCAAAACACACAATTTCCTGTAATACTGTTTGGTATATGCCATATTTGTATAATATTGGTACTTCATTTGTAAAATATCACGTCACATATCAGATGTACCAATGAGAAAATATAGAAATTATGTTGATACTCATATATCTTATGACTGGTGGTGGTCAGAGGGCCCGGTGGCGCCAGTGTCCGGCAGCCTCGCCTCTGTCAGTGCACCCCAGGGTGGCTGTGGCTGCAACGTAGCTTGCCATCACCAGTGTGTGAATGTGTGTGTGAATGGGTGAATGACTGGATATGTAAAGCGCTTTGGGGTCCTTAGGGACTAGAAAGCGCTATATAAATACAGGCCATTTACCATTTTACCATTTTTACATTTATATCAACTTTTTCTGTGGTCTACTTTTCCCAAGCTCTCCAGTCACATAATCATATGACACATGACTTCAAGTACTCTTCCACCTTTTTGTATCCTCCTGTCAAGGTCTGTGTGCGACAGGCAGGAAGGGAGGAACCAAAAACTCCAGGAGGCGAAACTTAAACTCAAAAACCTCAGCTTTATTGCTGGCACGAGCCAAAAACAAAACCAAACTGGAAAAACTGCGAACAGAACCCACAGGCAAGTAAAAGGGTAGGATGCAACACTGAATAGAGGAAAAGGCAGACAATAAATTCAAGGAGTAAATGAGGGCCAGGAGGGAAACACAGCTGACACAGAGAAGAACTAAAGCGCTAGAAATACAAAATAGAAACAAAAATACAAGTAATCATAAACCACGATGAAATCACATAATGATAATGATAATAATGATAATGATGATAATAATGATACTTTAAAAAAAAGTCAAAACACTGGGTCACCAGTGATTAAAGTTTTGGACATTTTTTTTTTTTTTTTGAGTGCCAAATACTCTCTACTACACTACTACTCTGTACCCTTGTACAAAAATGCCCCATTCACTTCCACTAAAACCACTTTTTTTTATCTCTCTGCCATTGCAGTATAAAACCATGCATTCTGTAATGTCAGCATTTCATTTTGAAGAAAAGTAGTGATATTTGACATTTTTTACTTTATTTCACCAGATTTAACCATTTTGCCATTCTAGGCCAATTGAGAACATTTATTTTGGAAACTCCAACAACACCAGAAACTTCAACAACATAAGATAACACCACTCGGCATATGAAATGTGAAAACATTAAAATGAAAATATCCAGGTTTTGAATGAGAAAAGGTGTGTGTGCGTGCGTGTGTTCCTGTCTAGCTATCTTTGTGAGAACCAAAATCTGCATTCTATTATACTTGTGAGAACCAACAGTCACTTGTGAGGACACACAAATATGGTTTTAGCCTGCAACAAGTGCTTTAAGGTGATACTGAGCAAAGGAGGTAACACCTTGAATCTGATGAAACACCTACCTGGCGACGCATAGCGTTTTTTTAAAAGCCAAGAAATGCACCGTATTTTATAGCTTGCTGCAAAACCGAGCACCGAGCACATCTACTGCGGGTGTGGTGCCTGTTATCGGACGCGGAGTTAGCAACATCCACCAAAAACCCAAAGAGTAGAGTCCTGGCCCCTAGCCCTGCCAGCGTAGCAGAAATGATGACGGATGATGATGGCAGCAGCAGCCGTTCTTCTCTGAGTGAGTAGCTTAATGTTGTTTGAGTGTATTTTACGTTGAGTACGCTAACCACGTTATTAAATTAATGCATGTAAGGTGAACTAGCAAATACCGTCGTAGTTACATGCGGCTGTCTTCTTGTTTGATGGCAGATACTCCCTTCACCCTGGCCAAAAAGGCTAAAATGACCAAAGAAAAAGTGGGAAACAGCTAAACATGAGAGGTTTTTAGACAAAATTGGTGTTTTTTCCATTGTTTAAGCACTGCTTCCAGCCAAGAGTGAGACCATATATGCCCTATAGCTGCAGAAAAGGCTAACATTGTTATCTTTTTACAAAAAACCAGCTAAACATACTGGCACTGTTTCAAAAGTACCGGTTTGGTACTGGTATCGAATAAAACCTAAATGATACCCATCCCTTCGCATAGGTCCCCAATCTGTCCATCCTTCCTCCTTCGCTGACCGCCAGACCATTGTGGGTGGGCTGTGTGCTTCATAATTGGAAAATTAAAGGGGTGCACAGTCCGTGCTCCCAAAGGCAGGGGCGGATCTAGAGAAATTTTCTTAGGGTGGCAAGAGGGTGGCAAAGAAATCAAATGGGGTGGCAAAATCAAGGCTTTTTTTTCCAAACACATATGCAGGTGGTTACATATGGTTAAAATGATTCAAATGCAGTAAGTATACACGTTTTTCATATAAATATAGTCTATAACTTAATTATTGTCTGTAGCCCACATAATTACATACTTTAGTTACATAAAACGTGAATTTTGATGTTATGTACTGTATACCCTGTATAATAAATAAATATGTCACCCAATAAGTATAAAATCCAGAAAGCTACACAACATGGGGCGGTTCATTTACAAACACAAGTCTAACTTAAGTTTCACACTGTTCTTTGTTAGAAAACAATCACATTGTTACAGCTTAAATTACACAAAATGTCAGAAATCTGCACTGTCATGAACAAAAATTTAAACCTAATTTTTCATGATTTGTTGGATTAACCCACTGAGGTCTGAAATACAACAGGCCATTTTTGACTCCTTTTGAGTTTACGTTTGTATTTCACCCTCAAATTGTTTCATTTTATTTTTCCCCCTTGCCTTGTTTGGTATCATTCTTTTCAGCTCAACTGAATTTAGTTGTTTTTTTCACTGACATACTGCATTAGTATTACTGATCTGAAATCACACAAAGAACTTTAAACCCTAGTAGTATTTTTTACTGTAAAAAAAAAAACAGACATGTTGAGTAAATTTTTATAACTTGAAATGCAAATATAAATTGTACATTTTGTAAACATATACAACTATTTATCTAAAAATGCAGCCAATACACCTGCCGTTTTTTTTCATTTTGTACAACCATTTAAAATATTACTAAAACTAAAATGAGAGAACAATCAGGTGTTGCAATAAGATGCCCCACAAATGATGTGTGCCAGTAAAAAAAACGTTTGTCCACCAAAAGACAGAGCAGCACAGGGATAAACCTGCAGGCCTGACAACAGGAGGTGTATCCCTCCGCTGGTTTTCTACTTAGTGACAGTGTTTACGTTGCAAATGTGCCTTTGTGACATTCATTAGTGCCCTCACTGACACACAAAACAAAACGACTACACAACAGAACAACTACACAAGACAACACAACACACAAAGTATACACTCCACACTAAACGTCACAAATCTCCCACATCTAAAAACTCTCTTGCTCTCTCTCTCCCTCTCTCTCACTCGCTCGCTCTGTATTATTATTTTTGGAGCAATAAGAGTTTTTACATTTTACACCCATTGGTGTCCCTCGGGACCCAAACGGGTCCCCATCCAAAAGGTGATATAGCAATATCATATATTAATTTTTTTTCTTTTTTTTCACATCAGATCTTTTAAACAACTTCAGACCTAACCACAGATATAAAGTTTTTCATTATTTTTTAAATATTTTTTAGGTTTTTATGGCTTTATTGTCATGAAACCCCCTGTTATTTTAGGGGGAAAAACCATAATATGCAATATTTTCAAAAAATTAGCTGCAAATGGAAATACTTCGCATGAGGTTATTACAGCCTTGAATGGGTAAATAATTCATAACAACATTGATTTGGATGCATTATTATTTTTGGAGCAATAAGAGTTTTTACATTTTACACCCATTGGTGTCCCTCGGGACCCAAACGGGTCCCCATCCAAAAGGTGATATAGCAATATCATATATTAATTTTTTTTTTTTTTTTTTTTCACATCAGATCTTTTAAACAACTTCAGACCTAACCACAGATATAAAGTTTTTCATTATTTTTTAAATATTTTTTAGGTTTTTATGGCTTTATTGTCATGAAACCCCCTGTTATTTTAGGGGGAAAAACCATAATATGCAATATTTTCAAAAAATTAGCTGCAAATGGAAATACTTCGCATGAGGTTATTACAGCCTTGAATGGGTAAATAATTCATAACAACATTGATTTGGATGCATTAATATTTTTGGAGCAATAAGAGTTTTTACATTTTACACCCATTGGTGTCCCTCGGGACCCAAACGGGTCCCCATCCAAAAGGTGATATAGCAATATCATATATTAATTTTTTTTCTTTTTTTTTCACATCAGATCTTTTAAACAACTTCAGACCTAACCACAGATATAAAGTTTTTCATTATTTTTTAAATATTTTTTAGGTTTTTATGGCTTTATTGTCATGAAACCCCCTGTTTCTTTAGGGGGGAAAAACCATAATATGCAATATTTTCAAAAATTAGCTGCAAATGGAAATATTTGGCATGAGGTTATTACAGCCTTGAATGGGTAAATAATTTATAACAACATTGATTTGGATGCATTATTATTTTTGGAACAATGAAAATTTATTGCAAAAACAAACTGAACTGAGCTGAACAAACAAAACAACAAACTGAACAAAGATGTAATTTACATCTTATAACATGAACTACAAAGCATTTTCCAATGGACTTTGCAGACCGGGGCACCACATTTGCAGCAGCTCGTTTGGACTCTTCTGCGCCGTTTACATGATGCGCACTGGTTCCTCATCGTGGAACACTGCTCCTCCTCCTCCTGCTGCTCCTCCTCCTGCTGCTCCTCCTCCTGCTGCTGCTCCTGCTGCTCCTGTTTGCCCTGAGCCTGTAAGACCAGGCTGGCAGCAAATGGTGTTCTGGGCAGGCAGGTTCTCTTCATCATTGTGGGAGTGACAAGGGCTCTGCCAACCTGCTCTATGAACAGACGCCGCCAGTGCAGCTTTCCTTTGTTCCACTCTGGGTCCACAGCGGTGAAGAGGATGAAAGCATTGTAGCAGCTAATGTCGATCATGTGGTAGAACAGACACATGGGCCACCTACGTGCCTTCCTACGGCAGGAGTAGGTGCCACAAACCTGCAAAACAAAAAGAAAAGATCAGATGACATGAATAGATTTATACAGCCATAAGCAAGAGATTCTTCCTGCCTGTGGGCGTCAAACTAGACCCCCCCCCCTCCTTTCTGTAATTATCAAATCTATCATAGTCTAAAACTATCATCTCATATCGAAACTATCATAATCACATTATCTGACTTTATCAGTTATAACAATGAGAAACAGTAAACAATTTGGCAAATAAATGACTTATAATTGTGCTTACTTGGTCCAGATGATCCACAGCCCCTTTGCATTTGTTATAATCCAGGATGATGTGGGGCTTTCTCTTCCCAGAGTCCTGGACTTGTGGCTCACGGTGCCTGGTGCTCAATAAGACAACATTTTTTCTTCGCTTGGGGATGTAGGAAACCACAGCCTTGTTGTGGCTAAAGGCAAAGACGGAGGACAGAACTTCTCTGTCTCGAATGTTTAGCAGCTGTGGGGGCAGCTCAGGTTTATTCAAGCGCAGCGTGCCCACCAGGGCCATCCTCCTCTTCCTCAATTCCTCTGCAAGAGGAAATGATGCAAAGAAATTGTCGGTTGTGACTATGTGGCCCTGCAGCCCCTCTGTTAACTCCAGCACCACCCGCATGCCTTGGTTGACCTCTCTATTTCCTGATGCAGACTTTCCTGTATACACTTGAAGCCTCCAGGCATAGGAGGTCTGCACATCGCAGAGGGCCCAGATCTTCAGCCCATATTTAGCCGGTTTGGAGGGCATATACTGCTTGAATGAACAGCGGCCCTTAAAAGGGACCAGCTGTTCATCTACACAGATATCCCTCCCTGGGTTGAAAAATTTGGGCAGGCGGTCGCTCCATTTGCTCCATAAATCTTTTATTGGAGTCAGCTTGTCCCCCCTGTAGCGACCTGGACGGGAGAGACGATCATCAAATCTTACTGCCCGATTAATTTGCTCAAATCTTTTTTTTGACATGGTGGCAGGAAACAGAACACGCCCTGTCTCCCCATCCCACAGGCTTGTTGTCATTTCATGGTGAGACCTGTACAGGCCAGCCAGGATCAGAAGCCCCATGTAGGCCTGCAGCTCCTCCTCATCTATGTCCTTCCAGTGTTTTACCGATCTGTTGCCCTGCAGGTTGGTGAAATGCAGGATTAACTGCATAATGTCTTCCTCAAAAAAAAGATTGAAAGTGCTCACAGGGCTGCTGATCCTACGAATTGCATAATGGGTTGGTCCTGGGGTTAAAATGGGAGGAGGAAAAAATGGCAGGACCTCTTCATGTGTGGGTTGCCACATGATTTCTCCATTTTTAGATCTCCACTGGTCATCCTCCTGTCTTGTCTCTTCCTCCTGCTCTTCTTCCTCCTCCTCCTCAGACGACCTGCAAAGCTCCTCGGTGCCTGGCAAAAATTCTTCTTCGCTGTCAGAAGTATCTCCACTGCTTGTGGTATCTTTTTCACTTTCTGAAGATTGCACAACTGCAGCAACAGCCTCCTCTAAACTGAGTGTACGCTTCATTGTGTCTGTGCAGAAATGACCACTAAGACCAGGCTGCAAAGTATTCTCATAGACTTCAAACGTGCACCTGAACAAACATACTATACCATGCATCCAATAAGAGAGAGGAGGCTCTCTCTGGATCAAGAAAAAACATAAACGCACCACCTTTGGCCTTTGATCTCTCTCCCTCTCTCTCTCACACTCTCTCTCACACACACACACACACACACACACACACACACAATACCATTTTATGGTGGTTAGCTGTTTTATTGTCATGCATTTTGCAAGGTAAGATAACCATGTCCTGCATTCAAAACCACTGAAAATGTCTATGGTGGTGCTGTGCCTAATATTGTGCTCATTTGATCCAAAACCTATTTTTCCTTTATTTTGAGGGCAGAGGCTTAGATCCATTAGGTATTTACGAGAAAAGCATTATCACGTCAGGATTACAGTATGTTGAAAATATGTGATTATAATGGGAGCCAATGGGGCCCAAACGGGTACGAGGGACACCAACGGTAGTACATATGTGAATCTCCTTTACTATACACCAAACCATAGAGGGGATCATTGAATTAAAAAAAAAAATCCTAAAACACACATCCTGGCCAAGTTTCATGCAACTAGTCTTTAAAATGACTGATATATTGAGAATCACAAATCCAAAAGTACCCAAGCGGATACCGTTCTTCACGTGGAACGCATAAGGGCTAGAATTGATACTGCAACCAATGGAAAACTGTATAGATGTATAATTTTAAGGAGGAGACTTAGGTCAAATCAGGCGGGGAGGCGGGATTCTCAAATCCACCTCCCAGCTCCTGGTGCTGATGTAATTCTAATTCCAGCCTGCATCTAACTGCAGGCTGTTGCACCATGATGTAAATTTTCTTTGCAGTCTCCTCCGTCCAGTGAGTTCCATCGGCTGCAGTATGGAAATGTTGCGGATAAATACAGGATAAATGCTTATAGTGACTGTCAATGAAATTATTAATTATTGTCAAATTTTGTCTCTGAAGTACAGTAAGTGAGTCTGCCAGGTGTATTTTTGCCACAAAAATGTTTGCATTTGGGAACACGGACTGCGCTCCCCGTACCACCATGCGCAGCTGCTTGATCGATGTTTTATATGGATCCTGGCCCCTGTTGTTCAAGCCTATTGCACAACCAGCCCTGTTTCCACAAAAGTCGGTGTCATCTCAAAGAGCTTATAAAAATGATAAAAATTAGCTCCTGGGTAGCTGTCTATCTGTATGTGTGGGTTTTTGAAAGAAGGTATTCTACTAAGATTCGAGTCACCCAAAAAGATCACCGGTTTAGCAGCCCGGATTTTCCAGTCCTGTAGCTTCCTGCTCCTCCGGGCCCGGTGGGTCTGTGGTGTACTCCACGGATCTAAAGCGCCACCCAACCACGCACGACCATCCCTCGGTTGCACGTCCGACCCTGCGGCCTGCGATCCTTCATTTGAGACTGCACGGATATCATCATCACTGTTGCTGTCACTCAGATCGAAATTACAAATGAAATTAAGGAAGAGGGGATCGGAGCGGTCCAGCGAATCGCTGTGTCCTCTTCACAGGCACATGCATCGTGGGTCAGTGTGGACAAAGTGTTCCTCCACCTTCAGCTTGTAGCTGTGCCTGGCCTCCTTGATGCCCCTCTTCAGATCTGCCCTGAACATACTGTAGGCCAGAGCGTCTATTGATCTGAAGGCATTGTTACGTGCATTTTTTAAAAACTTTTTTTCATTTGATTTGGCGATCATTTTGGCTGTGTTATAGCTTGTGGCATGGATTTTAGTAGGAAATCTTCTTTTCAGTCCAGGTTTTGAAATCTAGGGCCTTTCACATGCCATCCATACTCTGTTTTAACACCTTTTGTGTATAAAAATGTACATGGACAAAATCTGCCATAAAATCCTCTCTCTCTCACTTACCCACTCACTCTCTCACTCTCTCACACACACACACACACACACACACACACACACACACACACACACACACCGTTCAGCTATCTTAGGCTACGTTCACACTGCAGGCAAAAGCGCATCAAATCCGACTTTTTTTGACCCTATGCGACCCATATCCGATCATGGTATGACAGTGTGAACGGCACAAATCCGATATTTTCAAATCCGACCCCGGTCACTTTCGTATGTGGTACTGAATCCGATACATATCTGATGTTTCAGAAAGCAACTGCTGTTTGAATGGTCATGTCGCATTAAATCCGTCTGTCATGAACCGGGCTGACAAAGAAAACCCCAGACATGGTTAGGAATGTATTCCAAGCTGCTTTATTGTTTTAAAACAAATAAAACAGAAAAGAAACCCTACGGTCAAAAACAAAGAGTGGTGTGTGTACCATCAGTAGTGTGTGAAGGAATGGATGAGTGGAAGATGATGCATGTAATAGTGTCAAAAGCAAAAACCAAACCTAACGCAGCCAGAGTCCAACCTGGTGTCTCAGGCTTTTTATATAGAGTCCTGGCACACTGGCCCAGGTGTTGCCAGTGTCACTAATTGTAAACAGGAACTCCACCTCTCCAATGCCTGCACATGACACACATGAGCCAAAAGGAAGGCAGGGTGCAGCGGGTTGTCGCACGTCTTTTACGTCACTGACACAAGACAGAGGCCAATTATCAGCGCCGGAGAAGACATCGTGAACGCTTTCTGGCCATCCAGTGTAGATGTTAGTGAGACTTTTGGGAAGACAACGTTGGAGAAACGTGAACATTTTATTTGTACTGTATAATCTGCAGATTCTGACAGAAATATGCAACTATCCTTTGAAGCACCGCTCCTCTAAAACAGCAATAAGGATAATTATTAAACCATATGTAAACAGCGAAATAACTTTATAACTTAAAGCAAAATTGGAAAACGTAAAGTCCGAAACAAGTCTTTGTATTAAGGGCCATCAGTCAAACAATACTGTTTGGTCTGGGTATGGGTGCCAGAAAATGCAATATATTCTAATAAAATATATGAAATCTGATTGTGAGGTGGATAGTATAATGTTACTTTTACTACCATACATTTCCTTGTGAAAAATCTTCAACAAGTTTTACCTTTTAAGAGTAGTTTTACTGCAACATATTTTGTTACTATTATAGTATTAGTGTTAAACTAACAGTTCACCACTACATTGAGCAACACTTGATTACTTATAACATATTTATAAAGGATCACTCATTGATTTAATGGTAATCATTTGAAAAATATGTTACATAAAAAAACAATACAAGTGAGTTTAAATGTATAGGGAAACCGATTACTGGAAGCAGGAAAGATGTGGGTAATTAGGAGAAAAGAGAGAGACTGAAGGAAAACAACACAAAAAGTTCATCACAGTTATGATCAAACAGTTACTTGCAAAATTCTTTAGGAGACTACTTTTTGCTTCTACTTAAAAATTGGACTGTGGAGTAACAATACTAGAGTTTTGGCTCCTCTGCCCAGCTTTGTATATACGTTTGAGCCATTCAAATGTATGGTTTTTTCCTTTCAATTTTTCATAATTAGTAGATCATAGTATGCTTACCAGAATTGATGGTCGATGACGCCCTGAAGGATGACAGAGTGCCAACCTTTGCGGTTGAAATAATCACAGTGATTGTCCTCAGGAGCAGTGAGGGGAATGTGACTCCCATCTACTGCTCCAGCGCACTGTGGGAACCCCCATCGCTGTCTGAAGCCTTCAATAACTTGAATCAGGTCATCTAATCGAGGCCATTTAATGTACTTAGGCATGAGGACATAGCGGACTGCAAAGCAGAATTCATGGACGATCGAACAAACTGTGGATTTGGCAATAGTGATGTGTCGGTCGCGAATGAAATGGCTCTTAGAGCCGGATCTTTGACGTGAATGACGCGAGCTGTGGGTTTTTTTTTCTCTCACCCTCTCGCTCACACTTTTTCCCCCCCACTTCACTCCGCATGTGAGCCTTGTGCTTTGCGCTGGGAAGAGGGGGGAAGGGCGGTAGTTACACTCGCAGGAGCACAGGAACAGAGCGGGAGGGAGAGAGAGAGAAAGAGAGCCAGGGACAACAACGTCACATTAGAAAGGTATAGTAATCATCCACAACTATTTTCAGTTGCAGATGATAAAGGATTCAGAAAGTTTATTCATGCGGGCCCATATGACAGAGAATATGCATCTTCTTTTTGTTTTCATATTATAATTTATATTTAATTGTGTTGTGGTTTGCAGTGTTTTCTGTTGTTTTACTTAAAATTTGTTTAAAAGGAAAAAGCTGAAAATTTAAATAGTTAAAAGCTGAACTGTGAATATTTGGTTTATGTATTATATGATTTATTTATTACATTTTATGTGGAGTGAATAAATAAAAGTATATTTACGGTACCCTAGAGACAAAGCACGTACAAACTCCAAAACACGTAAAAACTCCAAAACACGTACAAAAGACAACAGAAGTGCTCCAGGATGCTAGGGGCAGTGTAGTGGCTACACAAGCCAGGAAGTACCAACGACCAGATTTGGTGTGTGGTAATAACAGGTAAATGAACATTTTTTTTTTAAATTATTTGAATATATATGAGTGCTTGTGTATAAATACACAAACAATGCACATTGTGTAATTTAAGCGATCTTCGTAGCTCTGTTTTGGAAGTTCAGTTAACGCTAGAAATGTGTTTTGGATTTTGTACGCGTTTTGTCTCTAGGGGCCACCGCATATATTTATATATAAACATATATAAATAAAACCACTTTTTTTTACATTAGTAATTCCTTTTGTGCATAATTTTATATTATTGTTAATATTAAATTAATTAAAACAACAAAACAAGCTGAGGAGCCGGTTCGGAGCCGAAAGAGCCGGCTCTTTTCAGTGAGTCGAGCCGAAAGAGACGGTTCTTCCTAATCTTAAATTGACCCTCATGCATATTTTACTAAGATCTGAAGATCTCTTTTTAGTGAGCCGAGCCGAAAGAGCCTTGAACTTGAACTCCAATTTTGAAAACACAACTTTCTTTCTTTTTTCTTTTTTTTTATAAAGCTCTGACTTGTATTATGAGTATGAATCTGTGGTCTGGGAGAGAGTGCTGTAACTCTGTCTATAAAATCCTATGCTATGTCTATAAAGTCCTGTAACACTGTTGTTTGCATAGCTCAGTTACTTTTTTGAAGAAGTAACTATATAATTAATTGCCCAACATTGTCTGCAAAATACAGTATATATTGACCAAAGTTTTTTGCAGCTGTTTACCTAAAAATGCAGTTAAGGTGTTTTTTTAAATAAACATTTCAAACTATTTACAGAACAATCAGCTGTTCTGCATCATATTTGATGCCACACAAATTATTTGTGCCACTCCAAAAAATAATTTCTGTCCACTATGAGATAAAGGAGAACAACAGCCTGATACCTGCAGGCCTGACAACAGGAGATGTATCACTCCTGTAACACCTGTAACATTCAGCAGCCGCCTCATTGTTCTGACACACACAACAAAAGTATTGACTACACTACACACTAACTACACACTAACTACACAAGATTTGCACTAAACGTCGCAAATCTCTCACATCTCAAAACACCGCTGTCACTCCTAAAATGTCCCCCTTTCCTAAACAACTAAATGCCATGTTGCCATATCATTTTTTGATTGGTCGACATGGTACATTTTTCGACCAATAGGAAAGGGTGGGGGGGTTTGGTTTTGGCTTTTCTCACAGGCGGAGAGTGTTTTTGAGCATTTTCCTTATAAAACACTGTTTACCGTTTCTTCCCGCAGTAAATATAAACAACGATAGTATTCGGGAAGAAAACCAAACATTGCAGATATTTTTTAACATAACTGGTTTTACGTGGCCTATCAACACAATACAAAAACTGGTATAAAGTCCACACTTTTTCCGTCAATTGTTCCGTCTGTCCTGCTCACATCTCCAGTGGTTGTACACGTTGTCATTAACGTGGCTTCACTCCACATCAGCCACGCCGCTCTGCTAGCTAAAACACCGGTGTCGGCACATAAGGACGCTGTCATAGCCTGTCAACAACGTTGATTAGCTGCATATATACGAATGTGAATCACATCATTGGCTGGATTATGGTGGATTAAGTACATTAAGTACATTATGGTGGATTAAGGTGGATCGTTCTAATCCCATACGGGAGCAGCCAGTCACTTACTGACTAATAATTCTGTTTTGCAGTGTTAAAGTTTTAATTTTAATTTCAATTCAGGTTAGATTTTTTGTGCCAGCAGTGCGCAATTGTGCACACGTGCAGCTTAGAGGGAACATTGCTTGTGTGTAAGTTATAAGCTAAGTAAATATTGGCACTGTCATTTCTCTTATTTTTCATACTTCCACTTTGCACTGTGGGTGCTACTTGTCTATTAAGAGACACTGTGGGCAGTTTGTGAACACACATTTCCTGTGACTTAGTTTCCACCATAAAGCATTGCGTTTATTGTCTGTATTAGAAATCACCAACTATTTTCATATATATATTCAAAGAATTCTGACATGGCCACAAACAGTTATGTGTGTCTGATTTTTGGTACTTCGATCTACAGTTTAAAACTGGTGTGTTTAATGGGGTCTACAACAAGCATCATCACAAAATTTGGATGAACTGTTTAATTAGAGAAAGAAAGCAAAAGAATAACAGACTGTGTGAGTACTGTCTCCATTTATACATTAAATCCAAACTGTAAAGCCTTTGTTTTTGTTGCTGTTAAAATGCCGTGACTCTTCCAGCAACTAAACTGTGTGTATTTTAAAGCTTCGATTAATCATTGTTTTTAGTCTGAAAACCAACACACACAAACAGCATTACATTACATCATCTATGAAAAAATCAGATAAAATTCACTCTAATGACAACTGCTGTCTTCACGCTCTTGCTCTGTGTGATCACAGACACCACGTTTGCTGAAAATGAATTTAAAACTTTATCATTTACACACTTGGTTGCAATTTCCCCTTTTCTTTTAGACAACAGAACAAGTGTGAATAAGTGACTTTAATAATGGCCAATAAACATCAAGCAGTATTTTTTAACATAATTATTTTAATCATGTGACACAAATCACAATAAACCCATGTTTTTGAAAAGTTGCACTGGCAGTATCAGGCATATGTGTTGACCTGTTAACCTTTCTGTCCTTTAAAAAAATAAAGGACAGTGTGTCATGATGCACTGCAGGTAGCACAATTAGACTCCAATGAACACATGTGGTCATCAGTTCAAAGGGACTCACAGTGGTGTTTCTGTGTAGCTTATCTGTGTATCCAATTTAAATAAAAAGTTAGAGATGACGTTATTTCATAGTATAGTCTGCAAGTGCTTAATCCAAAGCACACTGTCTGTTGATTCACTCACTAATTATGTTCACAATATTCACTTGTTTTGTCTTTAGGGATTGGTTAGCTTAGCTCATAGCCAACGTGGTAGCAGTTTTTCCCTTAGAGTCAAGCAATGTTTTCTATTAATGAATCTGTAAGATTTGTAAAAAAGGCACTCACTGGAAAACTAAATATTACAAGGTGAACACTGACTGATAGTCATTATCGTTTTAACCACATGATAAAGATCACATTAAATATCATATTTTTAAAGTTTTAGTGGTAGTATCAGGCACATGTACACAATGTAAAACTGCATGTAGTCTTTTTTTTTTTTTTTGCCCAAAGTAAAGAAAAAAAGAAAATTGCAATATTTCATGAAGCTCTGCAGATGGCAGAATTGAGCAGAAATGAATACATGCAGTCATTACTGCAAACTGCAAACTAAATACTTACTATACTTACTGGCCTATTTATACAGTGATCATCACTCATGACTCATCAACCTTTTTTCAGTACAAACAAAATGAGGATGTCATTTTTAACCTTATTTATTTCTTTTCAGATTGTTGCATTTATTATTATTATTATTATTATTATTATTATTATTATTATTATTATTATTTGCATTTGCATTTGCATTTATTCAGTGGTTGTATTTCATATATTCAACTGATGGGGCGTAGACTGTTTGCCAGGGTGCTAAAGGGTTTGTTTGAATGATTGTACATTTGTTTTTATGTGGTTGTTAAGATTTATTGATGGTTTCTTTGCATTTAAAGAGGTTGTTTTTCTTAACAGTGGAAGCATTTTATACGTTTCTCTGTACAATTTTTATACATATTCCTGTACATTGTTATCTGTACAATATGAACTTCAGTTGCTTAAGTATATAGGACAACTTTGTGTCTTTCTTCTATATTTCATATTGCCCTTGTTATAAGAGCTGTGTAACACTCAGATTTCTCATTCGTTGGATAATAAAGGTTTATTCTATGCTATTTTATTCTGTTCTATTCTATTACCTGCGGCTAGAGAGTTAGTTTATTAGAGAGTCAAACCAAACTTCCTGTTAGGTGCCATGGAAATTGACAGATGCTTTAAATTAGCCCTCAGAAAGATAGCATTAAACACACAAATACAGCGCAAACAGGTGATGTTTACACTGAATGACCAGTAAATTTGAATGGTGTATTCAGTGAATTGGTAATGATGTAATTAATGATTATTGCAATAGAATGATGGAATAATTTAAATTACCCTGGCCTTTTCATTCCTCCCCACAATAGTGAGATTACCTATGTGTGTCAGCTTCAGAAGGTCCATCGTTCTCTAACACAGTGATGTGATCACACAACTGACTTCTGCTTAGACATATAACCTGCCTGTGTTTTTATTTTTTCGTAATTACAGAACGTAATAGAAATATAACTTTGGTTTAAAAAAAAAGAAAAGAAAATGCTAAAAAAACATTGTTTTTCTGTCTTTTCTTTTTTACATAAAAAAGGATTGGGACTACACAGGTTGCCTGACACTGCTTAATTTGAATGAACACCTGCTTTTGATCACAGGCAATTTGAATACTGTCAGATGTAATGAAGTGAATGAAACGTAGACATTAAAAAAATAAGGTAGAGACATTAAAAGTCCAAACTGCATGTTACTTTCTATCACATATACAATATGTGATAAATATGTTATTGTTGTGGAGGGAATTGGACTGGCCTCCCGAGTCTGAACCCGAGCAGTGTTTTGTTATTGGACTTATGTGCAAACCACAGTTTGGCCATAACAAACACCATCTTTGAACATAAGAGTGTCCATAAGTGCAGGTGGCACCAGGACGGTCTAGGCTGCAGGTCGATGATCGATTTTGTAATCCTATCACCAGACCTAAGGTCATATGATTTGGACATTCGGGTAAAGAGAGGAGCTGAGCTGTAAACTGATCACCACCTGAGCAGAGTCTGGGGGCGAGGTCACTGAGGCAGTTCAACAACTCCTTGGTGGCAGAGCCCCTGGGGTGGATGAGGTCTGCCCCGAGTTCCTGACGGCTCTGGATGTTGCAGGGCTGTATTGGTTGACACGCCTCTACAATGTTGCAATCAGGGGCAGTAACCCTGGATTGGCAGACCAGTGTGATGGTTCCCATCTTTAAGAAAGGGGACCGGAGGGTGCGTTCCAAACACAGGGGAATCACACTCCTCAGCCTCCCTGCGAAGGTCTATGCTGGAGAGTCTGTCCGTCCGCTAGTCGAACCTTCGATACAATGCGGAAAAGGGTGGAATGCCCACTCCGGGTCAGGGACGAGTTCTTGCCACAAGTGGAGGAGTTTAAGTATCTCTGGCTCTTGTTCATGAGTGAAGGGAGTGGGAGATCGACAGACAGATTGGTGCTGCGGCTGCTATACCAGTTTGTTGTGATAAAGAGAGAGCTGAGTGTAAAAGTGAAGCTCTCAATTTACCAGTCGATCTACGTCCCTACCCTCACCTATGGTCAAGAGCTTTGGGTAGTGACCTAAAGAATACAAGAAGTGAAAATGGGCTTCCTCCAAAGGGTGGCTGGCCTCAAATTTAGAGATAGGGTGAGAAGTTTGGTCATTCAGGAGGGGCTCAGAGTAGAGCCGCTGCTCCTTCACATCGAAAG
Organism: Oreochromis grahami; assembly: GCA_029532605.1. Classification (NCBI taxonomy): domain Eukaryota; kingdom Metazoa; phylum Chordata; class Actinopteri; order Cichliformes; family Cichlidae; genus Oreochromis; species Oreochromis grahami. The sequence continues at coordinate 27,399 of JAQSNX010008136.1, forward strand.
GAGCCAGTTGAGGTGGTTCGGCCATCTGACAAGGATGCCTCCTGGGTGAGGTGTTCTGGGCATGTCCCATCGGCAGGAGACCCTGGGGCAGACCCAGGACACGCTGGAGAGATTATACCTCTCGGCTGGCCTGGGAACGCCTTGGTGTTCCCCCGGACAAGCTGGAGGAGGTGGCTGGGGAGAGGGAGGTCTGAGCTTCTCTGCTTGGGCTGCTGTCCCCGCGACCTGGCCACATCCATGGATGGATGGATGGATTGATTGATGGATAGATGGATGAAAACCGGTGGCATTCATTACACAAATTCTTGTTAGTTTTGGTTTGGGTAAAAAACAGAAGAATTGTGTTTTAATTACATGAAGTTTCCATATGCTAAGATAATATACATGTACCCTGCGATTTGGCTCTGTGTTGCAAATGCTAGAGTTGTCTTAACCGGAAGGTTTGCCCAGACAAAGGACTCAAAAGCAGACTCACTAGTGAACAGCTCCGAAACAATTTACTTAACTCAAGGTGCCACAACAAAAGGGGAAGACTGGGACCGGGAATAGGAAGGGGCAAGTTGATGACAGGTGTGGGAAATAATAGGGAACCAACGGGGATGGAGGAACTTGGGAGGGTCTACAAAGAAACAGAGAAACAATAATTAACTTGAGAGAAAGAATTACTAACTGGAGGGAAAAGTGAAGAGAGTTACTGCCCATATTTAATAGGCCCAATACAGAGAGCTCTGAGGAGAGGGCGGTCTGGGGAGTCGAGGAAGGCCGGGGGCAGGCAACCGGGCAGGAGAAGCAGCCAAGGGTCACGAGAACAGGTAGGTGAAAACACTCCAAGCGGAATGAGCCACGTCAACCTTTGTACAGAACCAGAAACCAAGTTACTGCCAGGTGGCACACAATGAACTGTTGAAGCATGGTAGACTACTAATGGTTTAAGAGCTCTCCTGCTGATTGCATGCAAACAAGGTCCAGGTGAGATGTGGAAGGCTCCACCCCAAAGGGGAGGAGAGAGGACCAGCAGGCACAGATGGACACTCCCAGGCACTCCTACACACCATAACAAGAGTATAATTTGCTGCTGTAATTTAAAGTAAGTGCCACCTACTGAGTCATGCAAAAAGCTCACATCATTCTGCTGCTCTGTGAACTCTGAGTACCTAGAAACATCGGTGCACATTTAGTGTGAAGAGCAATCAATCAGTTTGGAGACACAAACCAGAGGAAACAATTCAACCAAAAAGGTGCTTTTTAATGTCTTTTATTATAAAGACAACTTAATTTTTGAATGCCTTCTTTGAATATTTAATCTGTTATTTATTGTTTTAAAACTAATTTTAAATAAAAAAGGCAATATGCAATGAACTCATTCCTTCAAATGGCATCACAGACAATGAAGACTTTTCAATACATTAATGTATGTTAACTATACATTACTTGAAATGTAAACAAAAAAATGTTATCCACTGCAAAAAGGTTTTTAAGTTGGTTTTCCATGATTAAATAAAACATCTTGTGAATACTTGTTTGTTGATTAGGTGAATCTAAGAATATTGATTAGGATTTAGATCATTGTATCCTATCATAAGAGACACAATGTATTTTATGGTGAACATACTTATATTCATATAGAGAGTCAATATTCTAAAATAACATAGATTATTTATTTATTTATTTATTTATTTATTCATAAGGAAATGATTAATTAGATTTTTTTCAGTGTGGACAAATCCACAACTTAATGATATTGTAGATAATGACGATAATGATCAGCACTATGTTATTATCACAAGCTTTGTGGGCAGAATTTTTCCAGTGTCAATTTTTTCCAGTGTTAATTTTTTCATTTTGGTTTTGTATTAAAAAGTCACTTATCAATTAAGATTCAATGTCCTGTAAAATTCCTTTAAAAAATATTTCAGGAAGCAGTTATTACTTCCACTTTTGCTCCCAAAGTTATACTAACTGCTCCATGACTGTCTTAAAGTACATTTTCTTGATAAGATGCATTGTAACTGTGAACTGTCAGTCCCTCCCCTTCTGTCCCTATTATTGTTTTGTTTTTTTCTCAGACCTACTGCAGATATGTCACTTAACTCCACCTCCAACTACTATTTCTGCTCCACAAATGGAAATTCATCCAAATTGGTTCCCTTCTATACAGTGAGAATCATCCTTCTCCTCGGTCTCTCTGCCTTCGTCTTTTATATTGGTCTCCAAAGATGGAAGCAGCAGCGCTCCTTTAAAACAGCAAGCCACTCTGACATCTTCACCTACCACATGGCTGCTATGGAGCTGATCTGGGTCTTAGCATGTTTGGTCATGTTTTGTGGTGCATACACTAATCACTTAGTGAGTGAGACAGTAGGATCATATGCTTGTAACATTACTTATTATGGAGAGATATTTTTTCCACCTCCTGACCTGTGTAGAGCGTTATCTGGCTGTTGTTCACCCCATCACCTACATGAGTCTAAGAAATGCCCGTGGGGTCAGGATCAGAAATATCAGCATTGGCTGTGTTTGGCTGCTGAGCTTTGCACTGTCGGGTGTTAAAGTTTTATTACCCTCTAACTACAAAAGTGCCCCATTGATCTGCATTTTGGCTCTCTCCATAATAATCATAACTTTGTGCAGCCTCTCTGTACTCTGTGTTCTGATTCGCCCAGGGCCAGGGGAAGGCGGTGGGGAAAAAGGAGAGGGTTGACCAATCAAAGCTAAGAGCTTTCTACACCATCACAGCTATAACCTGTGTTGTGTGGCTATGGGTTGTTGGGGTGCTTTTATTTAATGCTCTCAACATCTCACGCCTGGTGAGCAGCACCGTCCTGTGTTCAGTGGTGACGTATCTGATCTGGTTTAACTTGCCCAACTGCTTGGTGTTACCTCTGCTGTTTCTACATAGAGCAGAAAAACTGTC
>JAQSNX010008137.1:0-18662 GCA_029532605.1 Oreochromis grahami
AAAACAAAAGTGCAGAACTTTTGAAAGCTTATGTTCACACAGAAGAAGCTGGAAAATAGCTGAAAATGTTTTAAATGTAAATTAGAAAAACCTAAGTAATGAGAAAAGAAAATTAGAGTCAGAAAATATCTGAATGAAATTTAAAAGTTCATATTCTTTGAATCACTGAATGACTAAAATGTGATCCCTCCACTTGGATCCACACAGTTTAAAAACTTTACATCTCTGAGCTTTGAAAGATACTGTGTTGGACAGAAAACAACAATGGCTATGATTTGAGGGTAAAATGATGGCTGTAGAGCAAACACTGAGGACACAGCAGCAGTTGAAAGAGAAGTGTTTAAGATGAATCTTGGCAGAGTGAGAGACAGAGCTCGTTAGGCAGGCAGGTGTGAGCCTGGTTGCTATAGTGACTGCACCCAATGGCTCCATACACACGCACACAGACATGCACCTCACTTTTGCTGCTTAAAATGAACAGAAAAGTCAGGTCGAAACAAATCGCTCCCAAATGAAAAGTACAGGTCCTATTGACAAAATTCTTTCACCGTGAGCGACAGCAATGTCCAGTCTACCTAATTCTCAGTTTTCATGCCTGTGGAGTTTATTATATGGATGTGGTGACAGTGTAAAAACACCATGCTCTTCTGATTTTCAAACGAACCTTCTGAGCGATTTTAACATTAGAGTCTATGGAGGAGTTGGAGGGAGAAGGCTGTGCTTTGGTGACATTTATGAAAGAACCATAACACCTAGTACAATAGTAAACACATTGGATGAAAGAGGACAGCGATGGCTACGTTTTGAGGGTAAAATCAGACCTGCAGAGCAAACGCTGCGGACACAGCAGCAGTTTTAAAAAATATTTTAAGAATAATTTTTTCGCTCCTCCCACTCTAGCAGTTGAAGCTCTCACTCTAACCTCCAACATTCTGTCCCATACACACCCATTATAAACTCTGAAACGGCTGAAAAAACATAATGAAACTTAAACTGGAACTGAAGAAAAAGTATAATAGATATTGAAAAGATAAATACAAGTTGAATAGTTGAAAAAGTTTGAATACGTCAAATACAATAGTCAATGAAAACAATACAATAAACAATACTGTGAATGCTTTTACAAGCATTCACACTAATAACAACTCTAAAGTAAACGAAAGAACCTCAGACCAAGACAAATATACATTTCTTAGTGCAACAGAATAGAATAGCCCTTTATTGTCCTTGCACATGAACAATGAAAATATGGATGCTCCACATCTACTGTGCAGGAATAAAATGTAAATAATAAGACATCAGAAATACACACAGTAGGAGAGCTTGCTCTCCACTGAGGAGCAGTAGAAGGCCAGTAGCAGCGTCTGCTCCAGGTTATTCTTCCTCAGGAGCCAGAGGAAGTGCAGCTGCTGCACTTGATCAGCGGAGATGTGATCGCCCTGAAACCTGAAGGTGGAGACAGATTCCACTCATTCTCCATTCATAATGAGAGGGCAGTGAGCCTGTCTGTGCCTCCTGAAGTCCACGATTTGGTATTTTGTTTTAAGGATGTTCAGCTTCTGGTATATCTGCTTTAGAGATTTTCTGCCTGCTGTTAGTAAAACATCACTAAGCAATGTCACAGCATAGTGGTTTATACATTCACAAAACAGTCTAAAGGTCCCTCAGTTCAATCTTGAGGAGACACACGGATCTCTTTGGGTTTGTGTGAGGAACAAAAATCAGCCGAGTCAAAACAAATGCAGCTACCTGCTGTGGTGGCTCCTGGTGATTAAAGGGAGCAGCCAAACACAGCTTCATATTATTGAATATGTTCTTATGTGGCACTTTTCTACTTTGTCTCATTCACCCATTCATACAAGCACTGTTTACCATCTTTCTATCCAAGAGTCACACTTCAACAAACACAATTTGGGATTTAGTATCGTATCCAGGATATTTGGCCATGCAGACTGAAACAATCAGGGATCGAACCACTAACCTTTGGATTAGTACGTGACTTGCTCTACCGCCTGAGGTACAGCCACCCTCATGCTGGTTTTAGTTAAAAATGGCATTATTAGTTGGTAATATAGCCTAGATTTCCTGATGAACTGCACTGGTTAATTAAGTGCTGCAAAGAAACTATGAACTTGCCTAGAAATTACATTAGTGAGACTTTCACTGAAGCACATCAGGCCTCATGATAGTGTGATGCTCAGTGTGCAAACATGTTAACCATAGGATATTAGGTTTCAGTCCAGTTCAAACTTATCCCATCTTATTAGTTGACTGACTCCTCGGATACCTTACAAAGTTTTACCCACCATCGTCACGGCAACTCAACTCACTAGACAGTTACAACATTTGGAAAATATACTTTTACATTTACCAAATACCAAATTGTGCACCTTTATTCCAATGCCATCTACTACAGCTTGGTTTCTTATTCTGAACATCTAAACATTAATTTTAAAAAAGATCATTGTCAGACCGTCATCATAGAAATCCGTTAAAAACATTAGCAGGTTCCTTACCTGTTCCTAACCAAGTGTTTTAACCCTGTTGCAGATATGGTGCACTCCACTCACATGATAATCCATCAGAATGACCTGTAGTGCTTGTCTGCTGTAGAGCCATCATTTACTGATTGCTGTAGTGCTTCAACACGTACCGTGTATATGAGTGGGTTTAGCTCAGGTTACCTGCCCGTCTCTGAAGCATGCTCAGTAGAGCTGGCTGTCACCTGAGAGGAACAGATGTCATGTCTGACTCGGAAACAGAGCCTTAAACTTTGTCTTAGTTTTTTTGTTGTTTGTTTTGTTTATCTTAATTTTTGGGTTTTGGTCAGTGATTGTTGATCAATGGTCATGGGAATTTGCATAATTATGATTAAGGAACTGACCTCACAGCCCATTGTTCCTTCGGTGGGCTGGTTTCAGTCATTATGCAAATGTACTGTTTATAAGTTTGGGGAAACCTGCAGTCAGCTGAGACTGAAGAAGTCACTTGGATGAGTGACGAAACGTTTCTCCCACAAAACGCTACGTCCAGATGAACAGATTCAACTTTTGGAGAGTTTATCTTAATTCTTATTTCTAAAGATGCATTTTTTATTTTATTTTTTTTTAAACAATAATTATTATTTGCTTTTAAAGTGAGGATTTTCTGTTTATGTTTAACCTTTTTTTTTTTTTGTGTGCGTGGCCACTTGTGGTCTTTATTTGTACTATATGCACCTTCTTTTTTGGTACATGGCTTCTTTTCTCACAGAGCTTTAATCTGCATTTGTGGAAGGCACAGTGAACTGTGTTCACAGACAGTGATTTCAGGAAGTGTTCCTGAGGGCAGGACAGAATCATGCATGCTTTTGTAATACTGATGAAGCGCTAATGAATTAATACATGCTAGGTATTAAGTGAAATATTGGGTTATTTGTCACGGCTCGGGGCAGCGGCCGTGTGAGGTGTGGAGAAGGAGGACTCAAATGCAGCACTTATTCAGAAGTGAGGGTGATTTATTAAGAATACCAAACATAAAGTGGAGATGGCCAAACAGAACCAAGGATGACTAAACTGGGAGAAACTAAACCAAAAGGGAAGCAAACCTGAAAATGGAGGGCGGACAGCAGGGAGAACACGAAGAGAACGCAGGGTGACACAGAGGATGAATACAGACAACGTGACGAGGAACTGAGGGAAACACTCACTATAAATACACAGAGGGACACTGGGAAATCACACACAGGTGGGAGACACAGCTGGACCTGATTAACCTGACGAGACAGGGGAACACTAACACCAGGGACCAACAGAGGGAGCACAAAGGAGAGACGCAGGTAGGAATGAAAGAAACACACAACTCAAACACTAAGAACAAATACAAAATCAGAATAAACTAGACAAAGGATAATAATAAACTTAAAGCGCTGGGTCACCGACCCAGGACCATGACATTATTATTAGTCAGAAGATTTAGGAATGGCTACTGGAGCTGATGGGCAGTAATTAATAAATATGCACAACACAAAATGCTTTTGCCTGCGTTTAACCAAAACCAAAGAAAAATAACAAGAAAAGAAAAGGAAAACTAAAATAATCACTCCTGCTGCAGCTGTTCAATTAATCAAAAACACAGTTGGGGTGAACAAAGACAACTAAGTAATATCAAAAACACTGATCCACACTGAAAAGGAAAAAGTCCATGAGTTTTATTTGAGTGTCCATGAGAGATGTCCAAACACTATAAACATTTATTATTCAACAAATATCGGTCAAATCAAAAATCAGAATCAAGTTGTTTGGACAGCAGCAGCCAATTAGCATCAGCTGGTAGCACCACAACCAGTCAATTAAAAGTTCAAACTCACCAATTCCGTTCCGTTCAGTGCACGACAACACTACGGCTCTGGCTCACAGTAATCAGCGTCTAAGTTGCATAAGTTAGTTGGTGTTAAAAAAAAATGCATTAAAACGGGAAAAGCAAGTGTTTGCCAATACAAACCTGCAACAGCTCTGTCACCTGGCTTGCCCCCACGCATCTGACGGGAGGAAGCCGGGACAGGCTTACTATGACCTATATGCCATCTGCAAGTCGTGAGCTCTCAGAATCTGCTCTTTGAGCACAGAGTGACAACATCACGGAGCATAAGTTTGATAACATCATGGAGAAGCTCACGGCTCTCCAACGGGAGATTGAGAGACCAGTGTCGGACTGTTAGAACAGCTTTGAAATTCTCATGAGTTGTTCGCACTAAAGTAAAAACCACCATCACTTCATGCGGCTATCCCTTCGGCGCCAGCTGCGGTCTCAAGGCTGGAGCTGAACAACAACACCCTGATAACAGACTGTGTTTAGACTGTTCTTCCCATTCTATGCAAGGCCACCTGGGTTGGCTGGAAGACTGTTTACTAAGGACACTGTCTCAGCTGAACTCTGGACACATGCACACACACACACACACACACACACACAGACATATATATATATATATACATGCAGATATACACTCATCCCCCCCTCCCCCTCCAAATGCCTTCGACGCTTATTCCCTTCCGATGCTCATGGTGGATCAAGGAGACCAGCGCATAGGCTGCAGGCCGAGATGTACTGTCTACATTGGCTGTCTCTCACCCTTTACCCATCCCTGTTGCTTGTCATGTGTTTCTTTGGTGTATTAAGTTTTTTTCATTTGCTATGTGCAAAGGTGTTTTTTTCTGTTCTCAAACTGATCTCCCTATTGGAGCTCAGTCTGGGGGGAGTTCTTTTTTCTCCTTATCTTTCCTCATGTTGTGCATTTTCCATTGTTATACCCCTCTGACCTGTCTACCCCATGTGATGTTTGTGTAATGTATGTATGGTCAGAAGGGTAAGATGGCGCTGGCAAAGGTCGGCAGCCTTAACCCAATTTCCTTCGGGGTCAACCTTCAGGATCAATAAAGTTTTACTGAATTGAATTGATTGGCTGAGCATAGTCATGTATTTGTGAGGTGTTCAATGGCAGAAAAAGTGCAGGAAACTACTAAAATCTAGTAAAACAGATTTACTCTGGGTTACACCTTCATGTAATTTTACCAAGGGGCCCAAACATTACAGATATACAGGGTGGGCCTTTTATATGGATACACCATAATAAAATGGGAATTGTCAATGGAAAATTGTACTTAGTAGTCAGTATAAGCTTTTAATGATATAAGTTTGCATATGATAGAATACTGTATGTTGACCTTTTGATGACTTAGACTGTTGTCCACTACAAGACTGTTTTATAAATTCTTTCTCACAGCGATAATAGCTGAACAAGCAGGAAGAGGAGAGCTGGACACTTTTATCTGCGCTCTCTAACAAGAAGAAGGGCTGCGTCCTTCTGAATCTCACAACACACACACATACACCTGAACCACTTTTATCTTCACTCCCTACGCACTAACATTCCGGAATGGAATGTTCCAGTAAGATAGCCACATACTGTTGTATAGTCATTTTTCTGAGAAGCACGAAAATACGCCGCCCTGTTGTGTGGGCACCAGTGACTATAAATGCACGAATAAAAAGGTACACTGTGTGACTCTCTTCTGAGACGCTCACCCATGTACATGTGATTCATTACGCTGTCTCATTCTGTTCTGTTTATATTTGCAGTTTGCCATTTGGGATTTTCCCTTAACATTTCTTGGTCCTTCGAGCCGGATGGGACAGGCTATTTAAAGCAGCTCCCATAAGATGCACCTTACCAGGTCCCGTCGGTGCGAGAAGCCCACGTTGAAGTCTGCCGGCAGCTCACGTCCAAGGACGTGAATTCGGGTCTTGGCCAACGTTTTACAAGCGGTCTGCACCATCGGGGGCTGATCGGGTGCATCTGAAGAAACCACCACTAAGGTAAGACGGAAAACTTTGAGACAGTGAAAGTTTGCGTAAAAGCGAAAACGAAACTTAGAGAATAGGCTCGCCCAGAGGGGCTGGAAGCCTTAAGCTCGTCTAAAGGACTGGTAGCTAAAGCTCGCCCAGAGGGGCTGGAAGCATTAAGCTCGTCTTGAGGACTGATAGCTAAAGATAACGCGCGTCTAAAAATTGTTTGTTCTCTACTGTTTGTTTATGTTGGTGGAATAAGTTGATTTTTATAGCACAATAAGGAGGCTGAACTATTCCACTAATTTGTTTACTGTTGGTCGCTGAAATACTGGTGAACTGAGAGGAAGGTCGTGTTTCATCACGTAAAGGTGACACCGCTTTCAAGAATAGCTTGAAAGTAGAAGGGCGTGTCAGCTACCTCTCTCTGCTCTCGTGCCAGTGAAAGCGCCGCAGGTGTGTGTGTATTACTAAGCGCTAAAAGAAGCATAAACTAATAATGGGTAATAAAACAACAAAACTCACTGCTGATGAGCAGTGGCTAGAAAAGAAATGTCCAGGTGCCGGACAAATTAGTGCATATAGATGGAGAAATCCAAAGAAAACTAAATGTCCCACGTGGGAGGGAAAATGCATTAACTAAATTATAAGAAACCCTCCAAGCAGAAATAAATACTGAAAAGGAAGCTAAAAAGAAATCAAAGCATACACAAGAGTTGTCATATTTTAAAGCATGGAAAGAGGAATGAAGTAGAATAAACAAAAGGTTAAATTAAGGTTAACTTAAATTAAAGCAATGAAACAAAATTGGGAAGACAACCAAGCTGAATGAATAGAATGCGTGAAACCAGATAATTCACACAAAATATATCAAATAAAAAAGAGAGATGCATAAGGTATATTACGGCTGTGTCATTGTTCAGCCAAGGAAAATGTCTCCAGCTTGGGAAGGTGTGAAGCTGCAGATTCACACAGACCCGTGATGGATACATAATAAAATATAAACTAATATACTATTGTATATTAGTAGTAAAGTAGTGTATTGTAATATACTGTTGCTGTTATAAAAAAGGAAAAACAATACAATGATAACATTAATAATGACATACTATTAATAGGAAGAGGCACCTCAGTCAGTTATGATGTGAGGTGGAAGATTGTTAAAAGTAGTCTGATTCAAGCTTAAGGTTTGCTCAAACTCAGTACAATGATATAGGAGATGAAGAAAATAAGGAAATAACTACACTAATCAGGTGCATAGAGACACTTGACCTGCTAGTAAACCTATCATCTTAGATGAGACTTTGTTAAGATGAAGAGCAAACCTATACTAACAACTAATGAGCCAAACCCTGTATACAACAGCTAAAGCTACAAGATTGAGAAGCTGAATTAAATATGTGGACACTACCACGCTAATGAGGAGCGGTGACGCGCATGGAGATGCTGGTTTTGCTCACTACAATTGTATAAATAGAGTTTAAATTCATTACTGTGGATGTACAGTGAGTGACCTCTATATATCTTGAGAAGCATGTCTGAAATACTCGTATGAAAGCATATTTTGAGTGATTTTAACTGTGTGAATGCTGTGAGTAGTAGGTTTTGAGTGATTGGGTGTGATTTGTACAAAAATAATAAAACATAAGTAATAATAACACTACAAAGGTTCATAGTAGAGTGTGTGAACAAGTAGAAGTTTGAGAGAAAAGGCAGTGTGTGTGATGATTCCTGATGTCTGAAAGAGCTCAATTTAAAAGTGTGTGTGAAATAAAGGTGTATCGTTTTTAGATCAAGGGATTTAGATTGTTTTTAGTAGAATTAAAGAGGGTTTTAGACTATAAATACAATGGAAGACAGAGTCTACAGAAACAGGAAATGTGTGCCTGTCGGTGACAGGAAACCGTGTGTGTGTGAGGAGATGGGTTGAATTTAGAACTCTGTGATAAGATGCATGAATTAAACCGTCCATCCATCCATTCGCTTCCGCTTATCCTTTTCAGGGTCGCGGGGGACGCTGGAGCCTATCCCAGCTGTCATAGGGCGAGAGGCGGGGTACACCCTGGACAGGTCGCCAGTCTGTCGCAGGGCCAACACACAGGGACAGACAACCACTCACACTCACATTCACACCTAGTGACAATTTGGATTATCCAATTAACCTATCCCCTCAAACTGCATGTCTTTGGACGGTGGGAGGAAGCCGGAGTACCCGGAGGGAACCCACGCAAACACGGGGAGAACATGCAAACTCCACACAGAAAGACCCCGGCCGTATGGTGGAATTGAACTCAGGACCTTCTTGCTGTGCGGCAACAGTGCTAACCACCGTGCCACCGTGCTGAATTAAACCGTATTGTAATAAATACTTGCAATGAAGAAAGCAGCTTACACTCAATTAATATGAACGCAAAGCCTTGATGATGCCATAGGCAACTTGTTTTATTTTTGTTTGTTTGCTTAGTAAGTTTGGAAAATAAATTTGTGATCATACTTGTGGATCACAGTGGCACATAATGATTAGACATATGATTTACTAATGGAGATGTAATAACTTTATTCTAAAATTCAAGGAGAACAAACAAGAACAACACCTTCAGTTGTGTCTTGTTGTTGTTCTCTGTGCAGTGTGCTGAGTTTTGTTTTTGTTCCTTTTTTTAAATGTTGCTTGAGTGATGAGCACTGTAACTTCTGAAGTAGCTCTCACCATGCGTCCTTGATGATGATAAGTCCAGAGCCAGCTGAGAGCTGGGTTGTCTGTTCTGTTTTATGTGACAAGGCTGAAAAATTAAAACTTAGTTTCTTGTTTTGAAAAAAAAAAGAGAGGGGTTGTGTTTCTCAGCAAAGAACAACTACAATTTCATTTTCTGTTTTTGAGAAAGGAGAATTTAAAATAATAGTAAAAATAATAATAAAACAAAGAGTGATGTTTTGTTTAAGTGGTGAAGACAGCTAATACTGCAAAATACCATTTAGTGCATGATCTGCGAGCAATAAATGAAATCATCTTATTTATCTTTAAATAAACTCCAATTATGGAGACCTGAAGTCACATGCTTAGGGCACACCCTCTCAGGTGAAGGCAGAAAGCTACTAAACAAAGAAAAGAAGCTATACAAAATGTGCCACAGCCACAAAACTAAGCATTTACATTCTTTCTAACTCCCAGTGAGCCTGAGTTATGACCTTGGCTCCCTGTTTTTCTGCTTCCACCAAGGGTGGGGGTGACGCTCCCGTGGCATGTGCTCTGCTCTCTTTACTATCACAAAGAAAAAAAAAGAGAGAGGCCCCTGCTCTCTGAACACAATACTCTTTTCATAACTCAGCGGTATGAAATGTCATGAAACAGTGTAACTCACTCACAGTAAATCAGCAGTATAGGATAATACAAACCTATCTAATAAATCTAATGATTTTCACATTCTTTTAACTAAGAAGTGTGATGCAAACTAAAACTACATCATGATTACACAAGAAGTATGCATGCGCCTATATCTCTCATTAGTGTTAAAACAGGGAAAACTTAATAGTTTTGTTATCAAATGCTGAATTTATCCACTGCTGACATTTAACTCTCCAGCTTGCAGGACAATAGGTGAAACGTTTGTGAAAACAGAAAGAAAAAGAAAAAAATAAAATAAAAGAGAGAGTCTGGTATGACCAAGCAGTAATCAGACAAATTTAGTTGGTAATACAACAAATTGTGAGATGTTTTCTGCTGATTGAACAACACAAGTGATTACTGACGGTGTTCTTAAGAATTTAAATATCTACCTGTGTTGTCCTGTCAACTTGGTGGGTTAAGAGTTGATTATATTGTGAGGAAAAACAAAAAAAGGGGGAGAGAAGGCTGACACAGGGCCTGGCCCGGTGTTTCTCCCCTCTCTGAATAACACAGCCAATACAACATCATTTTCCTGTTTGTCTGTTTTTGTTTTGTTTTTGTTTTTTCTCTTTATGTTTAATTACAGGCTGCTTTGCCGGTCCTGAAAGCCAAAGCTGACCTGGACTCCTGCTCTCCCCTCTACCATCTCTGACCTTGACCCTGACCAAATGCTGCAGCAGCTGGACCCATAACAACAATCTAAAAATGTCAACAGTGCTACAGGAAAGCGATCTCATGCAGCAGAGACGGAGAGCGTTAAATCCAAGTCCCGTTTCACTACACGGGGGAAATTTCCAGACAGCTTCAGCTGACAGAGCTGTGACGTCTCGCCCATTAAGCCTGAATGAAAAGTAAGGCCGAGCAAAAGAATGCTGACCTTGATAATTCAATTCAATTCAATTCAATTCAATTCAATTTTATTTATATAGCGCCAAATCACAACAAAAGTCGCCTCAAGGCGCTTTATATTGTACAATAGATCGCACAATAATAAATACAGAGAAAACCCCAACAATCATATCATATGACCCCCTATGAGCAAGCACTTTGGCGACAGTGGGAAGGAAAAACTCCCTTTTAACAGGAAGAAACCTCCGGCAGAACCAGGCTCAGGGAGGGGCGGCCATCTGCTGCGACCGGTTGGGGTGAAAGAAGGAAAACAGGATGAAAGACATGCTGTGGAAGAGAGACAGAGATTAATAACAGATATGATTCGATGCAGAGAGGTCTATTAGCACATAGTGAGTGAGAAAGGTGACTGGAAGGGAAAAACTCAATGCATCATGGGAATCCCCGGCAGCCTACGTCTATTGCAGCATAACTAAGGGAGGATTCAGGGTCACCTGGTCCAGCCCTAACTATATGCTTTAGCAAAAAGGAAAGTTTTAAGCCTAATCTTGAAAGTAGAGATAGTGTCTGTCTCCCGAATCCAAACTGGAAGCTGGTTCCACAGAAGAGGGGCCTGAAAACTGAAGGCTCTGCCTCCCATTCTACTTTTAAATACTCTAGGAACAACAAGTAGGCCTGCAGAGCGAGAGCGAAGTGCTCTAATGGGGTGATATGGTACTACAAGGTCATTAAGATAAGATGGGGCCTGATTATTTAAGACCTTGTATGTGAGGAGCAGGATTTTGAATTCAATTCTGGATTTAACAGGAAGCCAATGAAGGGAAGCCAAAACAGGAGAAATATGCTCTCTCTTTCTAGTCCCTGTCAGGACTCTTGCTGCAGCATTTTGGATTAGCTGAAGGCTTTTCAGCGAGTTTTTAGGACATCCTGATAATAGTGAATTACAGTAGTCCAGCCTGGAAGTAATAAATGCATGAACTAGTTTTTCAGCATCACTCTGAGACAGGATATTTCTAATTTTAGAGATGTTGCGCAAATGGAAGAAAGCAGTCTTGCATATTTGTTTAATATGTGCATTGAAGGACATGTCCTGGTCAAAAATGACTCCAAGGTTTCTCACAGTGTTACTGGAGGCCAAGGTAATGCCATCCAGAGTAAGAATCTGCTTAGATACCATATTTCTAAGATTTTCAGGGCCGAGTACAATAACCTCAGTTTTATCTGAATTAAGAAGCAGAAAGTTAGCGGCCATCCAGGTCTTTATGTCTTTAAGACATTCCTGCAGTTTAACTAATTGGTGTGTGTTATCTGGCTTCATGGAGAGATAGAGCTGCGTGTCATCTGCATAGCAGTGAAAATTTATGCTATGTCTTCTAATGATGCTGCCTAAGGGAAGCATGTATAATGTAAATAGAATTGGTCCTAGCACTGAACCCTGTGGAACACCATAATTGACCTTAGTGTGTGAAGAGGACTCTCCATTTACATGAACAAATTGGAGTCTATTAGATAGATATGATACAAACCACTGCAGTGCAGTACCTGTAATACCTACAGCATGTTCTAATCGCTCTAATAGGATATTATGGTCAACAGTATCAAACGCAGCACTGAGGTCTAGCAGGACAAGCACAGAGATGAGTCCACTGTCAGAGGCCATAAGAAGATCATTTGTAACCTTCACTAAAGCTGTTTCTGTGCTGTGCTGAGCTCTGAAACCTGACTGAAACTCTTCAAATAAGCCATTCCTCTGCAGATGATCAGTTAGCTGTTTGACAACTACTCTTTCAAGGATTTTTGATATAAAAGGAAGGTTGGAAATTGGCCTGTAATTAGCTAAGACAGCTGGGTCTAGAGATGGCTTTTTGAGTAAAGGTTTAACTACAGCCAGCTTGAAGGCCTGTGGTACATAGCCGATTATTAGAGATAGGTTGATCATACTTAAGATCGAAGAATTAATTAATGGCAGGACTTCTTTGAGCAGTTTAGTAGGAATGGGGTCTAAAAGACACGTTGATGGTTTGGAGGAATTAATTATTGAAGTTAACTCAGAAAGATCAATTGGAGAAAAAGAGTCTAACTTAACATCGATGGTATTAAAAGTAGCTGTAGATAATATTACATCTGTGGGATGATTATTGGTAATTTTTTCTCTAATGATAAAAATTTTATTTGTGAAGAAGTTCATGAAGTCATTACTAGTTAACGTTAAAGGGATGGTTGGCTCAGTAGAGCTCTGACTTTTTGTCAGCCTGGCTACAGTGCTGAAGAGAAACCTGGGGTTGTTCTTATTTTCTTCAATCAGTGACGAATAGTAAGATGTTCTGGCTTTGCGGAGGGCTTTCTTATAAAGCAGCAAACTATTTCTCCAGGCTAAATGATGATCCTCTAAATTTGTGACACGCCATTTCCTCTCCAGCTTACGAGTTATCTGCTTTAGGCTACGTGTTTGAGAATTATACCACGGAGTCAGGTACTTTGGATTTGAGGCCTTAGTTTTCACAGGAGCTACAGTATCCAGAGTCGTACGTAGTGAGGAGGTAAAATTATTAACAAGATAATCGACCTCTGTTGGAGTAGCGTTCAGATAGCTGCTCTGCTCTATGTTGGTACAGGGCATTGACGATGATAACAGTGGGTGGATTATATTCTTAAACTTAGTTACAGCACTTTCAGAAAGACATCTACTTTGATAAAGTCTACTCTCCACTGCTGTGTAATCAATTATTGTAAATGTAAATGTTATCAGGAAATGATCAGACAGCAGAGGGTTTTCAGGAAACACTGTTAAATGTTCAGTTTCTATGCCATACGTTAAAACAAGATCTAGAGTGTGATTAAAGTGGTGGGTGGGTTCTTTTACATTTTGAGAGAAGCCAATTGAGTCTAATAACAGATTATAACAAGTAAGACTGGTTTCTGAGTTTTACAGCTGGGGTGGACGAGGCTAAGCATCAGGCTTTCAAATGAATTAAAAGTCTGTCTTGGTCTTTCGTTAATTAATAGGCTGGTGTGAAAAAACTGCTGCCACACCGCCCCCCTCGGCCTGTGCTTCGGGATTTCTGGTAGTTAGAATGACTCGGGGGTGTTGATTCATTTAAACTAACATACTCATCCTGCTGCAACCAGGTTTCTGTAAGGCAGAGTAAATCGATTTGTTGATCAATTATTAAGTCATGTACTAACAGAGACTTGGAGGAGAGAGACCTAATATTTAATAATCCACATTTCACTGTTTTACTCTTTGGTTCAGATGTGGATACTGTATTGTTCTTTCTTTCTTTACTCTGCAGTAACACTGTGCAGGGCAGTGATGGACCAACACGGATGATCGGGCAGCAGAAGAAAGGGCGTGCCAGAGACAGGAGGAGCAACTGAGGTCAAAAGGCACCTCAGAATGGACAAAACACAGAAGAAGATGCAGGTTTCACCTGCGGTGAGCATGGACACTGGAGAAAGGACTGCCCCAATTGGGGCCAGGACCAGGACACACTGAACTTTGAGCAGCAGCAGCAATGGTCGCAACCGGACTGAAAAGGAGGAGGGCAGGACCCCAGGCCACGCTTCAGGCTATGGTTTACCCAAAACACCAGAACAGGAAAGTGATAAACGCGCAAACATACACATCTACACACACTGACTCAAAATGAAGAGAAACACACACCTGAACAGATGTGCACTTGTTGATTGAGTGAGAAATGACACACACACACATCAAACAATGTACACTCATCAAACATGACTGATGCCCTGAACGCCTTGAGACAGATCCAGCAGGCCCAAAAATCAGGATTATGTAAATAATACAAGTGACTGCTAAAAAGACTACTACTCCCTTTTCACTGTGCAATACTTTTTGTTAAAAACCAACGGTGCAATAGACTTCAATACTTGAAATACTTGCAATTCCATTGTATTCTTATTCTTATTTATTCTATTTATCCCTTTTTGTATTTTCACTTTTCCACTGTTGCTGCATACATAGCCATGACAAATGATGATGATGATGACCCCAACCTGTTGGAACATGAAGACTTTGTGTGATTAATGATGGTGTGATAGAAACTGTACAACAAGATGTTACATACTGATATCTCACTTGAAAGTTATACTGACAACAGGAGGGAATGTCAATGGAAAATTGTACTTAGTAGTCAGTATAAGCTTTTAATGATATAAGTTTGCATATGATAGAATACTGTATGTTGACCTTTTGATGACTTAGACCGTTGTCCACTACAAGACTGTTTTATAAATTCTTTCTCACAGCGATAATAGCTGAACAAGCAGGAAGAGGAGAGCTGGACACTTTTATCTGCGCTCTCTAACAAGAAGAAGGGCTGCGTCCTTCTGAATCTCACAACACACACACATACACCTGAACCACTTTTATCTTCACTCCCTACGCACTAACATTCCGGAATGGAATGTTCCAGTAAGATAGCCACATACTGTTGTATAGTCATTTTTCTGAGAAGCACGAAAATACGCCGCCCTGTTGTGTGGGCACCAGTGACTATAAATGCACGAATAAAAAGGTACACTGTGTGACTCTCTTCTGAGACGCTCACCCATGTACATGTGATTCATTACGCTGTCTCATTCTGTTCTGTTTATATTTGCAGTTTGCCATTTGGGATTTTCCCTTAACAGGAATGGTTGGTGATATTAAAGTCCTGTTTGTGGCACATTAGTATATGTGAGGGGGCAAACTCCTCAAGATGGGTGGTGACCATGGTGGCCATTTAGAAGTCGGCCAGCTTGGATACAACTTTTGTTTTTCAAATAGGAAGAGGGCCATGTGACACATCAAACTTATTGGTAATGTCACAAGAAAAACAATGGTGTGCTTGGTTTCAACGTAACTTTATTCTTTCATGAGTTATTTACAAGTTTCTCTTTGTTCACAGCTATTGACATGTCGAAGAGGTTAACACGTGAGGAGCGGATCGAAATTGTGTTAATATCTGGTGAACACAGTAACCAGGTCATTGCAGCAGATTTCAATGCATGACACCCTACAACCACCCATCTCCCATGCTACAGTTAGCAAACTGCTCGCTAAGTTTCATGAAACTGGTTGAGTGTTGGATTTGCCAAAATGTGGACGCAAGAAAACTGTCACTGAAGAAACATCAGTGGCTGTCCTAGCTTCATTCAGCAAGAGCCTACAGCGTAGCACTCGCCGTATGTCACTGGGAGAGTGGCATTAAGTCGAACATCGCTTCGCGAATATTAGCTACTCACAAATGGCACCCTTACAAACTCCAACTACTGCAGCATCTCAACGAGGATGACCCAGATCGGCGCACAGAATTTGCAGAATGTGCAAAACAAAAATTGGAACAGGACCTTGTTAAGGGTCCGAAATTAAGACGAGTTAAAACAATGATGGTCCAAAATAGAATAGAATAGAATAGAATAGAATTCAACTTTATTGTCATTGCACATGTCACAGGTACAGGGCAACGAAAATGCAGTTTGCATCCATCCAGAAAGTGCTTTTAGTCGTGATATAGATATATTACAATATAAATTAGCAATAATAGAGATGTGTAAGTATATTACAGAAATGGGTCTATTATGTATGTTATAATGTACACAGTGTGAAGTATGTTATGAATATTCTATAACTATAAGTATGTACAGGCTGTAGTGAGTACAAGCTATGTACAGGCTATGAACAGGATATAAATATGAAATAAAAACTATACAGAAATCTGAGATATACAGTTATACAGAATGTGAACTATGCATAAAGTTATAAACAGTTGTGGGATTAAAAATTATCGTATGTACAGAATGATTATCTACACAGAACTATACAGTAGTGGTAAAAGTGCTAGTGGTTTGTGGGTGTGTGTATGTTCAGTCCATGAGTTAACGTGGGTCAGATGTCAGGAGGCAGAGTTCAGGAGTCTGACAGCTGTGGGGAAGAAGCTGTTCCGGTACCTGGTGGTCTTAGTCCGGAGGCTCCTGTAGCGCCTCCCAGAGGGCAGGAGGGTGAAGAGTCCATGTGATGGGTGACTGGGGTCTCTGATGATTTTCCCAGCCCTTTTCAGACACCGCTTCCTGTAGATGTCCTTTATGGCAGGAAGTGGTGCTCCGGCGATGCGCTGGGCAGTTTTTCACGACCCTCTGCAACGCCTTCCGGTCCGAGGGCAGAGCAGTTCCCGTACCAGACTGTTATACAGTTGGTCAGGATGCTCTCGATGGTGCAGCGATAGAAGTTCACCAGGATGTCTGAGGACAGGTGGTTCTTCCTCAGAGTCCTCAAGAAGAAGAGGCGCTGGTGAGCCTTCTTGACCAGCTTGGAGCAGTTGGTCGTCCAGATGAGATCCTCGGAGATGTGGACTCCCAGGAACTTGAAGCTGCTCACACGCTCCACAGCCGTCCCCTTAATGTGGATGGGTGGATGTGGGTCAGCATTCCTCCTGTAGTCCACGATGAGCTCCTTAGTCTTCTCGGTGTTAAGCAGCAGGTTGTTTGTGTCGCACCACTCAGCCAGACGATCCACCTCCTCCCTGTAGGTGGCCTCATCGTTGTCACTGATGAGGCCAATCACTGTGGTATCATCTGCAAACTTAATGATGGTGTTGGAACCATCAGCAGGTCTGCAGTCGTGGGTGAAGAGGAGTAGAGGAAAGGGCTCATCACACAGCCTTGTGGTACACCGGTGTTCATTGTGATTGTTGATGAGCAGCGGTTATCCAGTCAGACATGCTGGGGCGGTTGGTCAGGAAGTCCAGTAGCCATTTGCAGATGAGGGAACTGATGCCCAGGTCTGTCAGTTTCCTGATGAGTTGTGAGGGCTGGATTGTATTGAATGCTGAACTGAAGTCTATAAACAGCATTCTGGCATAGGTGTTGTTGTTGTCCAGGTGTGAAAGGACAGAGTGCAGTGCGATGGAGACTGCATCCTCTGTGCTCCTGTTCTGGCGGTATGCAAATTGGTGGGGGTCCAGGGTGGGGGGAGACAGGATTTGAAGTGTGCTAGACCAGCTGCTCTAAGCACTTAGTGATGATGGGGGTGAGGGCTACTGGGCGGTAGTCATTGAGGCTAGATGGGTTGGAGTTTTTGGGTATCGGGGACGATGGAGGTGGATTTGAAGCAGGCCGGTACCACAGCGTGGGCCAAGGACAGGTTGAATATGTCTGTGAGCACTCCTGCAAGCTCCCAGAACACGCTCGGAGAACACACCGGGGATGCCATCAGGACCTGCAGCCTTGTGGACATTGATCCTGCTCAGCACCGCTCCTACTTCGGTGGGGGAGAGAGTCAGAGGTTGGTGGTCTGGCGTCATGTCTGTTATGGTTGTGGTTGTGGGGTTCCCTCGCTCAAAACGAGCATAGAAGTTGTTGAGCTCATTGAGGAAGGAGGCATCAGAGGATGTGGGGGAGGGTTTGGTGGTCCTGTAGTCTGTAATGGTCTGGAGTCCTTGCCACATGCGTCGGGGGGTTGGAGTTGGAGAAGTGTTCTTCTACCTTCTTTTGTAATGGTGTTTGGCTTTTTTGATGCCCTTCTTTGATTAGCCCTGGCTGTACTGTAGGCGTGTGCATCTCGGGACCTAAAGGCGGTGTTGCGGGCCTTCAGGAGGAGACGAACATCCCGGTTCATCCAAGGCTTCTGGTTGGGGTACATGGTGATCCGTTTCTGGGTGGTGACACTGTCTGTGGTTTCGGAGATGTAATCCAGTACATGAGGGAGGCGTACTGGTCCAGGTCTGTGTGGGTGAACATATTCCAGTCTGTGTTTTTAAATCTGTCCTGGAGCACTGCCGTCTGTCCCCTCCTGGCCACACTTTAATTGTCCTCACAGCAGGGTTTCACACGTTACCGAGGTGTGAGGAACAGGGAGAGATGGTCCCATTGTACCAATGTGGGTCGATTCAAACAATTGATTTTAATGAATGCACGCAGCATGGGGAGATGTAAACTGCAAAACATCAGTTGTAAATCCCCGTCCAAAAATACACTTCAGATTATTTTTATAACATCAGGGTATTGTAAGGCCCCCTTTGCGTTTACAAGCACATTATTTGCATCTTAAGAACATTGTTTGCCTCTTCTTAGGATCACGATCTATTCTAAGAGATAAATG
>JAQSNX010008138.1:0-27638 GCA_029532605.1 Oreochromis grahami
CACCAGCAGCACAATGATGATGTCACTGACTCTACTGCTGGCCACCCTGGGGCTCCTTGTTCAGGGTGAGACTCGCTGTGAAAACTTTAGCATGCAGCCAACTCCGCACTTCAAATTCAAGTAAATTTTCTCCAAGATGGATTTCTCTCAATAACTCTTCTCATCTCATTAATATTTTCAGGTTCATCACCTGAAATCATCCTGACTCAGACTCCTAAAGCTCAGTCTGTTGTTCCAGGACAGACTGTCTCTATCAGATGTAAATCCAGTTCAAGTATGGGTAGCTACCTCCACTGGTATCTTCAGAAACCTGCAGAATCTCCTAAACTGCTCGTTTATTATGCAACAAACCGTCAGTCTGGAATTCCTGATCGCTTCAGTGGAAGTCAGTCAGGAACTGACTTCACTTTGACCATCAGTGGAGTTCAGGCTGAAGATGCAGGAGTTTATTATTGTGGACAAAGTGGTTACAGCCGCCCGTTCACACAGTGAAAAACCATCGTACAAAAACCTCTCAGCTGAAGAGGAACTGATCTGAAACAGCTGCAGAAAAGTAAAACACTGAGATGAATCATTAATCCTGTTTTACAGTTTGAGATAATGAGTACACATCAACAGTAAAAACATTTAATGAAATAAGACGTTTTTAACATTTTGAAATAACTCACCACCAGTAGTGTCACCAAATAAAAGTGTAAGTGTTCTCTGATTATGGACAAATTTCCAGAATAGATTGTCTCTATCTTCAGAAAACTGCAGGTGTAACTTTGATGTAATACTACATTACACAGCACAAAATAATTTGATTTATCTGTCAAAACATGTAAAAAAAGATATTGGCTTCAAAACTACAATTCACTGTCAATACTACATAATATCACATGTAAATTTAAATATTCAAGTGTCATTTAACATAAATTTCCTGAATACTTACGAGACTTTCAGTTTGGATTAAGTGTACTCACTGTAAGATTGTGGGTCATATCTGTCAACCCCTGATCATAATTATATCAAGATCATGTTAATTCTCTATCATATGTTGTGTATATCTTATTTATAAGACAGGAGACATTGTTTCAATCAGTAACATGAATTTTAATGGCAAAAAAAAAAAAAAACAACCATTCCTGGAACAACCCAAGAACTACCACTTGTGCTAAACAAAGGCACATTTGAAAACAAAACAAAACAAAACAAAAAAAAAACAAGAATTCAAAAGAAGGGGACACTGTCACCGAGAAGGTCCATCTGCCTCCCCACATCTGGAACAATGAAAAGAGGACACTAAATACTCTTAACGATCACAATTAATTACTAAAACTGACTTCATTGCATTGTATATCATCTACCTATTAAGGCACTAAGGCAAACCCACTGCATACTACATAATTACACCATGTCCATCTGGGTGAGGGGGTGGTGGTGGGGTTGGTTGGGGGAGGGGGGGATTAAAAGCAGCCCTAGCTGTCATAAAGTCTCACAGTTAGGGATGCTGCTGGCCATTTGGGTTCCCCTGGAGAATTGTGAAATGGAATTATATGCAAAGAACAAATAGAGTAAAACAAAAGCCTCAGTGTTATCCTGATTATAAACTGATAAGTATTGATATGTTGTAAATTGTCACTGTAATACAGACTTTCATGAAAATAACTGGACGGATGGTACTGTGTTTGCAGAGTAAGCACCACAAGTGTCAATGTATAGCCTTTTACAATAGACTGAAATGAAGATAATACTTAAGACAATGCTACACCTGAAGCATGAACAGAGATACCTGTCAGCAGACAGTAACATACAAACTGGCTAGCACGAATGCAAACTAAATGTGAATAAGAGTTGTAGCTTATATTTCACTCTTCCCCTATCAAGTGGACCACCTGTGCTGTTGACACTGGCTGTGAACCAGAGACCAGTGCTACTGAACACCAGATTATGTCAACCACAGGATGAAAATAAGACCTTTTTAGGCTCTCCACTCGTAGTCTGCAATTTTGGTTATCAACGTCAGGACCCTTGGATTGACCGCGAGGTGTGTCTTAGATGTGTTCCGCACCACTTTGGATCCCTTGTCGGGGTTTATCTTAAAGAGGCATCTGTCAAATGGAAAACAACAACTTAATCAAAAAACACAGGACTGGACTGTACCCCGCCTCTCGCCCTATGACAGCTGGGATAGGCTCCAGCGCCCCCCACGACCCTGGAAAGGATAAGTGGAAGCGAATGGATGGATGGACTGTATGTGTTTTTCACGTTTGCAAATAATCTAAGTGTAGATTGAGCTTGCTTGTGAGTGTGTGTTTGGACACACAGGTCATTGTGGAACAGAGGGGTGATGCAACGATGTTTGGTTAACCTGTGAGTATCCATTGCAAATACTATTTCAGGGTAGTGAAACATCTGTGGACATCTACCACTCAAAGGTCCCTCTCTATAACTTGACATGAGCACTACTCAAGGATATTTCAGAGACAGCCATCTGAAAAGCAAATATTGAGCATATGTTGATTTATCAATCTACAAATCTTCCCAACACTCTAGCTCAGTTGTGTGCGTTTTAGCTGCAAATGAAAGGAGATGTTTCAGTGTATAAAATTGACTGGTGCCGCCTTACCTTTGCAAGAATTCCAAGGTTGGTGCTTGGCCTGCTGGATAGGAAATGTTCATGCAATAGTAAGAGCCAAACATCAGGATAAGTGCCTTCCTGAAGACAGTGATATGGCCATTCACAATGGTTTGGTCCGCAGATAACATGTAGTGCTCTGCCGCCAAAGTAGAGTTCCCTGTTGTGTACACGAACATGAGACAAGGGGACAATGACATTTAAAGAAGACAAAAAACAAAACAACTTCTATGTTACAACTGATGTATATCAATTACATACACTGGCACGCAGCTTGGGCCCCCCGGTCAACCACAAGGTGCCCAAACATTTGTGTATAGGGAAATCCCAGGAATGCTTAAGCCAATCAGACAGAAATTAGCAGTATAATAATCACATCAAATGTCAATGGTCTTATTATACCATACCATTACTATGGAATTGAGGAAAGCCACAACAACCAATCAGACCACAATGCAACTCAGAAGTGTAAACTCTAAGTGTTAGGTGACCAAAATATAAAGAGGTATCATGCACAAAATGTTTAAATAGATAAAGACAAATATTAATACCACAAAGGACAATGCATGGTGTACTTGGGAGTTCAGTACAGTCCACTTCAGAGGGCAGGGTTGTCTGATCCACTTTGAAGAACATCTGGTCTTCCTCTTCATTGAAGTATTTGAGCAGTAGTGGAAGAAACACTGCAACATTGATGTCTGCAACACTCTTGCTAGATGTTTCCATTTCTCTGCAGATGGCCGCCATTCTCTCGGTCTTGTCATTGTGTTTAAGGAATGAAACAACTCTGGCACATTTATTTGCTATGTCATGCTCATCTATGTCCATGCCGGGGAGCTCTTCAAAATGAATCTTCATGCCAGTTATCTCAAACAGATCATGGCCAATACAGGGTGGGAGGCCTGGCTGGCAAACATGGAAAAACGCCAGTGAATTAAAGACAGAGTTAAATTTCAAACCTCTGACTACACTTGCATCACCATTTTGCAGTTCTTGAACAGTGTAATTGTACTCCTGTACTGTATGGATTGGGGCATGGTGTTCAGAATTTTCTAGCTCACTTCTGGTTATGAGACAATAATGGCAGAAATGGTGAGAGGTATTAAAATTTTCTGTGAATCCACCGACATTATGTGACCCCAAATTGTCACCAGCAATGCAAAAGACAGTTGCCTTAGCAATGTTTCCATGAACATTCAGTCCATCTTTCTCCAGTTCTCTAAGATCTGCTACCAATTGAGAAAACACTTTCTCATGGCTGCAAGTTGTCAACAGTGGATCGATGAAAAGCATCAAAATTTGCTAAAGTGAAATAGACACCCAGCATTTTGTGTTTTTTCTTTGCCGATCCAAGGGGATTGACCACCTCGAAAGTATCCTGATACAGTATCACTTTTAAAGTGAGACCTGACTCAGAAAAAAGAGGATTGGATTGAAATATATCTATCTAATAGACTCCAATTTGTGCATGTAAATGGAGAGTCCTCTTCACACACTAAGGTCAATTATGGTGTTCCACAGGGTTCAGTGCTAGGACCAATTCTATTTACATTATACATGCTTCCCTTAGGCAGCATCATTAGAAGACATAGCATAAATTTTCACTGCTATGCAGATGACACGCAACTCTATCTATCCATGAAGCCAGGTAACACAGACCAATTAGTTAAACTGCAGGAATGTCTTAAAGACATAAAGACCTGGATGGCCGCTAACTTTCTGCTTCTTAATTCAGATAAAACTGAGGTTATTGTACTCTGCCCTGAAAATCTTAGAAATATGGTATCTAAGAAGATTCTTACTCTGGATGGCATTACCTTGGCCTCCAGTAATGCTGTGAGGAACCTTGGAGTCAGTTTTGACCAGGACATGTCCTTCAATGCACATATTAAACAAATATGTAAGACTGCTTTCTTCCATTTGCGCAACATCTCTAAAATTAGAAATATCCTGTCTCAGAGTGATGCTGAAAAACTAGTTCATGCATTTAATACTTCCAGGCTGGACTACTGTAATTCACTATTATCAGGATGTCCTAAAAACTCGCTGAAAAGCCTTCAGCTGATCCAAAATGCTGCAGCAAGAGTCCTGACAGGGACTAGAAAGAGAGAGCATATTTCTCCTGTTTTGGCTTCCCTTCATTGGCTTCCTGTTAAATCCAGAATTGAATTCAAAATCCTGCTCCTCACATACAAGGTCTTAAATAATCAGGCCCCATCTTATCTTAATGACCTTGTAGTACCATATCATCCTATTAGAGCACTTCGCTCGCGCTCTGCAGGCCTACTTGTTGTTCCTAGAGTATTTAAAAGTAGAATGGGAGGCAGAGCCTTCAGTTTTCAGGCCCCTCTTCTGTGGAACCAGCTTCCAGTTTGGATTCGGGAGACAGACACTATCTCTACTTTCAAGATTAGGCTTAAAACTTTCCTTTTTGCTAAAGCATATAGTTAGGGCTGGACCAGGTGACCCTGAATCCTCCCTTAGTTATGCTGCAATAGACGTAGGCTGCCGGGGATTCCCATGATGCATTGAGTTTTTCCCTTCCAGTCACCTTTCTCACTCACTATGTGTTAATAGACCTCTCTGCATCGAATCATATCTGTTACTAATCTCTCTCTCTTCCACAGCATGTCTTTATCCTGTTTTTCTTCTTTCACCCCAACCGGTCGCAGCAGATGGCCGCCCCTCCCTGAGCCTGGTTCTGCCGGAGGTTTCTTCCTGTTAAAAGGGAGTTTTTCCTTCCCACTGTCGCCAAAGTGCTTGCTCATAGGGGGTCATATGATTGTTGGGTTTTTCTCTGTATTTATTATTGTGCTATCTACTGTACAATATAAAGCGCCTTGAGGCGACTTTTGTTGTGATTTGGCGCTATATAAATAAAATTGAATTGAATTGAATTGAATTGAATTGAAATACAGATCCATCGCATACATCATTTAAAATATGAGGTGCACTTTCATTCATTGGTGTAGAAACCTGGTCCAGCATACCAGCATCTTGTAGCAGAGCTTTCAATGTATGTTTTATGGGTACATATTGAGCATATTGCTCCTTTCTGTTTTTGTCAAACCCCAAATATATGGGCTGTGGATGTACATACGGGAAATTACCCTCGAAATACTGTTGTCTTTTGTACTCTGTGGAAAGGGCTGAGCTGCAGGATGCATGGATATCTATCTCATCTAGGGTCTTGAACACATCTTTCATTTCTGTCTCAGATAGTTTGGTTCTTGTTTGTAACACTGTTTTCAGTTGATTCTTGGTGTATTGCAGGCACATTCCATTTAAGAGTATTCATTTCTTCTATTATCAGCTGTATTGTAGAGGAAGGGATGAGGTGTTTTGCCTGTAATTTCATGTAAAACATTGTTACGGCCCTGGGCCTCGGAGGGAGTGAGACTGCCTATTTGTGTTCATGCAAATTTAAGTGTGCTAGGACTCGTGGATGATTGGCTGCTGGGAGTCCCGTGCCAGCCTTCTTTTATGCAGATCGCAGTGGGCCAGACCTCGCGGACGATTGGCTGCCTGGAGATCCCATGACCACTCCAAGACCAATTGACTGGCTGATTGTCTGCACCTGGGAGGATAAAAGGCTGATGATCCTTCACACTATGGGGAACTGCTGCTCTGAAGTGAACATGCAGTGTCCTCCTCGTCTGCTTTGCATGTGAAGCTCGTTTGTTAAAACCTGTTTGCTGTGTTACACCTGATATACAGCTGACCCTAGTTTTACTAGAGTCTTGTTTGATTTGAACTGTGTTTGTAACCTCTGATATTCAGCCGACCTTAGTTTTATAAGAGTCTTGTGTTTGCCGGCTCACCTTAGTTAACCCTTAGCTTTTATTTTGTGCGCTGCCAGCTTACCTTAGTTAATCCTTAGTTTTATTCTTGCCTGTTCTTTTCATTGTGTATTAATTGTTTCCCCGGTGGTCTGTTGAACAGCCCCGTCGGTTTTTAGTTTAATGTTTGTAATAAAACCCTTTATTAACTCAGATTTCGTGAGAGGGCTTGTGTATGTTTCTCCCCTCCTGTCGCCTAGCAGAGGGGGTTGTAACAAACATGCACAGATTCTTCATGTACAAACTTTTCATTTGTGCAATGTCTAGTACATCCTCCTCCTCAGGGACATCATCCTGTGACCCTTCATCTAACTGGCTTTCAGCAACAGGGGACTGAACTTCACTAGGAACTGATGGGAAACAGTATGAACCACAGACATGGACAGCTGTAGAGTGTTTGTGATTTCTAGATAAGTGGGCTGTGAAAGACGACACCACTGAAAAAGCTTTTTCACAGTTTTTAAAAGGGCAACGCACTTCCTCTCTTCTTGAGATGTGTGATTTTAGATGACAGAATAGGTCTTTCAGATCAATCAACTGTTTCTGACAATGAGGTTGTTCACATATAAAGGGTGTTTGCAAAGTTGGACACCGTGACACAGCAGATGACCGTTGATGATGGCGGTAAACATGACTTTTAAAAGAATTATAATTTCTGAACTGAAACTTGCAACCTTCTATACAACACACAAACTGATAATGTGGCTCATTTTTATGGAGCCCTTGATGCTGGACATACACTTTTAGGGTTCTCATTGAACCGAAGAAGCTTCTCGGATGAGAGGTGAAACGTCTTCAAGCAACTCAAAGAGGTCCAGACGCTTTTCTTTGCAAACTCCTTTGACGGTTCTCATTGAAGCACCACAACTGCGACAGGTGTAATGTTTTGACATCCTTCAATGCAGCACAATACTCAACCTTTAGAACTTACTGAGTAAATCTTAGAACACACGCCACTAATCTGCAGAGACAGAAAAAAAACCCTTGATGTAGCCGGATGGGCACCCGGATGGGTGGCATTTACCTGTATAAAGGGAAGCTGGTTTTTCTTGTTGGATCATTCCTCCCGAGCTTCTGGTGCGACACAGCAGTAAATGCTGGCCTATTGGTTAATTTACCGATGCGATCGGATCGTGTGACTGCTACAGCGCGGCTGTTTCTCTTTCCTTTACACCAGCCGTGGTGGAGAGACGCGTGAGTTGCATCCACCGTGCAGTACAGCACCTCCAGTCTTGGGGTAAGCCGCTTATATTATAGCTGCTAGTATTTGTCAATTAAAGAAGATTAAGGTTAGCGTTGCCTTTTTTTTGTGTTTGATTGCTGCCACACCCTCAGGGACCAACTGACTGATTTTAAGCAAAGAGTCGAGAAGCCTGCCTAGCTGCTGTCTTGTCTTGCCTTGTTTTATATTGTGTTCTTATATATATATATATATATATATATATATATATGCATAAATATATATAGATATCAATCCTTCAAGCTCGGGTCCTATACCAGAGGCCTGGCAGCTTGAGGGTCCTATATATCTTAGCTGTTACTATATATCTATATAGATATATATGTTGTTATATATATATATATATATATATACCGCATATATATATATTATATATATATATATATCCACATCCTCTCGATATATATATGAGCCCTTGCATATATATATATATATATATTCATATATCCTGCATATATATATATATATATATATGCATATATATATATGTCTACCATATATGCATATATATATAGCCACCACCATTTTATATGCATATATATGCATATATATATATTCTCCATCATATATCCCATTACCTTGCATATATATGCATATGTTATATACATATACTTGGTTATATGTATATCTTACCCTGCTGTTATGTGCTGGATCTAGGGGCATATTTACACAGCCTGCACTGGGGTCTTGCCTATATGATAGACCCCATATATATATATATATATATATATATATATGCTGCCATATATATATCCAGCTTTGTCCATATATATATATATATGCATATATATATGCCGGTATATATATATATATCCTTCCATATATATCTTGGGTATATGCTGCATGATATATAGCACACTGTATATATATCTTATATGTATATATATATATGCATATATATATGCATATATGCCCTTCCTTCCGCTCTCGCCCCTGCTGGACGAAATCAATCCTTCAAGCTCGTGGTCCTCTACCAGAGGCCTGGCAGCTTGAGGGTCCTGCGCAGTATCTTAGCTGTTCCCAGGACTGCGCTCTTCTGGACAGAGATCTCTAATGTTGTTCCCGGGATCTGCTGGAGCCACTCGCCTAGTTTGGGAGTCACTGCACCCAGTGCTCCGATTACCACTGGGACCACTGTTACCTTCACCCTCCACAACTTCCCAAACTCTTCTCTGAGCCCTTGGTACGTCTCGAGCTTCTCATGTTTCTTCTTTTTGATGTTGCTGTCATTGGGAACCGCTACATCTATCACTACGGCCGTCTTCTTCTGTTTGTCTACCACCACTATGTCTGGTTGGTTAGCCATCTGCAAGTCCATCTGTATCTGGAAGTCCCACAGGATCTGAGCTCGGTCATTCTCCACCACCCTTGGGGGCGTCTCCCATTTTGACCTCAGGACTTCCAGGCCATACTCGGCACAGGTGTTTCTGTACACTATGCCGGCCACTTGGTTATGGCGTTCCATGTATGCCCTGCCTGCTAGCATCTTGCACCCTGCTGTTATGTGCTGGATTGTCTCTGTGGCATCTTTACACAGCCTGCACCTGGGGTTGCCTGCTGTGATAGACCCCAGCCTATGCTCAGAGCTTGTTCCTGTGCTGCCATGATTAGTGCCTCTGTGCTGTCTTTCAGTCCAGCTTTGTCCAGCCGCTGATAGGATTTCTGGATATCAGCCACTTCCTCTATCTGCCGGTGGTACATACTGTGCAGGGGCCTGTCCTTCCATGATGGTGCCTCCTCTTCCTCTTCTTTCTTGGGTTTCTGCTGCCTGAGGTATTCACTGCTGAGCACGGGGTCGGTTGGGGCCATCTTACTGATGTATCCGTGGATGTTTGTTGCCATATATATATATGTATAGAGAGAGCAAGAGAGAGACAGACAGACAGACAGAGAGAGATTGAGATCTTTTTTTAAAGTACAAAGTGTTTAAAAATAGGAAAATTTAATGGTCTTAAAGCATGAAACAAACAAAAAATACAGCAAGAGTGGAGCTGAATAATGAGGTGTGGGAGCCCTGGGTGGCCTCACAGGTCACACTGTGAAATGGCAAGAAATGAATCTTCTATGTGCTGTGACAGAACATGAACAGTAAACAGATCACTCCCATTTTTTACTTTAAATTCACGTTTGGAGTCTAGCCAAACGTGGTAAAAGTGGTAAGCCCCATTGAAGAACTGAAAAGCATAGTATTTATTTTGGCACACAGGCCGCGCTCATTGGAGGATATGATTTATATATATGACTGTTAAACAGAAGAAGTTGCAATCATTGCTAGAAAATAGCAATAGATCCATGCATGTCTATATTTATTTGTATTAGAATTAATATTTGAATTATTTCACATTTTCCATTTGATTTCTTTTTATTCGAATTTATCTCTCCACTAGATGTCATAAATGATTTAATTATTCAGCAGAGGACAGCTGCAGCTGACTGACTCTGTGTGTTTGCATATGTGTCCTGCCTCTCTGCTCTCAGCTGTTAAGAGGCCAGTGTTGATCAGTGGCTGTCCAGGCCTTTCAGAGCCACTCACACACCAGCAGCACAATGATGATGTCACTGACTCTACTGCTGGCCACCCTGGGGCTCCTTGTTCAGGGTGAGACTCTCTGTGAAAACTTTGCTTCAGCCTGCAGCCAGGTTCACCACAATGATGTTCTGCTATGATGGAAAAACTCTGAAACAAGCAGCACTGACCTTCTTCCATCTGTTCTCCATGTTAGAGAAATGATCCTCTAATGTTTGGATGTTGATCATCTCAATAACTGTTCTCCACTTTTTCATGTTTTCAGGTTCATCAGGAGAACAAGTCCTGACTCAAACTCCTGGATCTCAGTCTGTTGTTCTTGGACAGACTGTCTCTGTCAGATGTAAAGCCAGTTCAAGTGTCAGCACATGCCTCCACTGGTACCTTCAAAAGGACGGAGAATCTCCTAAACTCTTAATTTATTATGCTACCGGCCGTCAGTCTGGAGTTTCTGATCGTTTCAGTGGAAGTGGATCTGGGACTGACTTCACTCTGACTATCAGCAGAGTTCAGGCTGAAGATGCAGGAGTTTATTACTGTCAGCAGTGTAACAGCTTCCCGTTCACACAGTGATACAACGCTGTACAAAAACCTCACACAGCTGGAGAGGAACTGAGGAAAAAAGATCATCTGAACTTACAGCTGCTCAGAAACACATTATTTTATCTGTATAAAATAGTTTTATATTTTTTTTATAAATACATGTTATAAATGTTAATATCATCATTTTGTGAATGTTTTTATTACTTTTATTTTTAAGCAAGAAGTTATTTATCCTATAAATAGAATTTTATTGCTACAATTAATTATCTGTAAAACAGAGAATATCGATACGAGCAACGATTGAAAGCAATCAATTAAATATTTGATCTTTGGATTATGAAAGCGCGAATCAATTTTCTCAAACCCAAAAGACTAATGACTAATTCATCCTGCTTTAAGTTCTACAGAAACACAAATATTTATGGTTACCATGTAATCATCTTTAACGCAAAAACTTCAGGTAACGTGTCTCTGAAGCGTTTTAGGAGCATACACGCTCTGTATTATATATTACTACATTTGAATTTATCAGTACATATTGACATTTACAGATTTTTCCATTAACACAGCTGATTTGAAGAGTTTTTATGTTTTATTTTACTCATACTGTTCCACTCTCCTTTTTCTCCCTCCTCGCGCTCACAGACACATATCGGGTATGGCAGTCCATTCTCCCTGCAGCACAGACTACACTGCCCATGAGGCTACATTCCTTAGGGTGATGCCTGTAACACTCTGCCTGTTGCCTTCATAGTAAATCCTTTTCGTGAATAATTTTTATAAATATTTCTTCACATCATTATGCAGGCCACAAGTAGGTGAAATGGGCCGTGAGATTGAGACACAGAAATTAGAGCCTCTTGATGTGTGTTTTGTTTGAGTTTCCACCCACCTGGAATTACCAAAAATAGAGAGGGCACAACCTAACATATGAAACAGGAAAATACTGCCGTGTAAACCCTTTATTTCAACAAAGTAACTGTATTCTGAATGCCACCTTTTAAACGGTAACTGTAACGGAATACAGTTACTCATATTTTGTATTTTAAATATGTAACGGCAGTACATGTATTCTGTTACTCCCCAACACTGGTCTGCAGGGAGCCTCAGGGTGCTGCTCCAGCTGTAGTGGCCATCATTCTGCAGCGCTCCGGGGCTCCTGCTCTCCTGCTCTCCTCTCCACTGCTGCTTCTTCCATCCACCTTCCAGGACAGCCTCCAGTCTGAGGGGAAGCCCTTGTTGGCCACACACATGACTGTAACCTTCCCCTGCTGCAGCTCCTCACTAGAGGTGTCTCTGTTATGGGTCGAAAATTTCACATTTCTATCAAGTAAATTATTCCATGCCGTGTTTCAAATTAAACTGAAGAGTTGTAAGTCCATTAGCCCTTGGTGAATAAATAATGACAGAGTCTAATATGCCATGTGTCTTTGTTTCTCTCAAGCTATATTTACCAAATTTTGACTCTTTCAACTCTAACACATCGATCCAAATTCACCCACAGATGTTCAACTGTCTTAAAGTCTTAAGGACTCGAAGGACACAGTAATGATTTATGTCAAAGAACAAATGGTGTCATAAAACGGCTGTGCAGGCAGGAAAGGACTCAAATGCAGCTACTGCAGAGACTGATACAGTTCACTGAGGACACACACACAAGCATGTACACAAGCAACACATAGCACTTAGAAAACATCACTAGATTAATTGATAATCCTGAACACGTACTTTGTTCACACCTGTTTCTGGACAGGAGTGCTTTAAATCTCAGACTCCTTATCTCCACCTCATCCTGGACAATTATCCTCAACTAAGTCTCCACCTGCTTCATCTCTGCCACCACCAGCTTCTAGACTCTTGTTTGCTTTGTTGCTTCAGCAGAGTTTCACTGCCAAATAGTTCATTATTCAAACTTCAGTAAATCTTCATTTAAATAAACTCTGTTTAAACATACAGATGACACCCTGCTCTTTAATTTCAATTATTAGGATATTTTTTATCTATATTGTCAGAATAAAATGCAGGTCAAAAAAAAGGTTAAAATATCAGCTTTACAACAGATACAAAAGGATGAAACTACAGGAGATTGTTGCTATGATTGTTGTCATTATGAAATGAAAATATGACTGTTTGATGCTTTTTTAAAAATCTGCAAACAAAAAGAAACAGAGACAGAAGAAAAACAGCATGAAAGACTCAGTGATTGACATCAGGACTGGGAACACTGGTCTCTCCTCAGTGGCTCTGAGACCAGAGCCTGGGAGCCCTGGGTGGCCTCACAGGTCACAGAGCCCACCTTCCCCCACTGGTCTGCAGTGAGCGTCAGGGTGCTGCTCCAGCTGTAGAGGCCGTCATTCTGCAGCACTCCAGGAGTCCTGCTCTCCTCCCCTCTGATGCTGCTGCTGCCACTGCTGTCGCTCGTCTTCCAGGACAGACTCCAGTCTGAGGGGAAGCCCTTGTTGGCCACACACATGAGCGTGGCCTTCCCATTCTCCAGCTCCTTGTTGGAGGGACCCAGCACTTTCAGGACGGGGCGGCTATCACCTAGGAAACACCAATCAGCTTAGAGGACAGGAACCACAATTTAAACTTCTCCGTTAAGAAGTTTCTGTCAGGTGTTTTTTCTGCTCCACCAGTCAGTAACTCACACATTGTTTCACTTCCCTTTAAGAAACCTCTCATGCATATCAGCAGATATGCAGAGTACTGCAAAAAATGTAGGCCTAATGTCACAAGAGGCCAAAGGCCTGTACGAAACTGGACTCAAGTCCTGGACCACATGTGGAGACGGTTGAGTTTGCTTTACACAAATCTTTATTTGGTACAAAAACACAGAGTTATAGTTGGTGTGGGATTCATGACAAGAAAATGTGGTGTGGTGGCCTCAGGTGGCGTGGTGATCAAGAGGATGAGAGGAAAAAGGGGTTAGTGGGTTCACAGAATTCTCCAGGTGTGGATGAATGTTAAAGAGGACCATGGCTTATGTTGCAGGTAGTGTTGGTGGTACTTTGAGGGGAGTAGGTGAAGGTCCAGGTGAGCTGAATAGAGTTAAGATGGGCTGACCTGAGCTCCAAGGGATCCTGTGTGAAGCAGTGGCAAGAGGGCAGACAGGTGTGATATTGAAATCCTTCCCAGGAGACGGAGCATGAAACTGCAGTATGGCCGAGTGTCCGAGTGGCGATCTTAGCTGAAGAGTGGAGCAGTGGCGTGACCAGAGAGCTGTAGCACATGAAAAATGAGGTAAGTTCATAGACTTGGGCAAGGAGCATGAAGCATGGTAGCCTGTTACCACCGTGGGTAAGTTGGCAAACTAGCAGTGAAGAGACGGCAACGCTGGTCTTAAATATCCTGAGTAGGTTGCTCCAGATTGGCTCCATGTGAGGAGATGACGGCTCTGCCCAGGGGCAGACACAGCAGAACATGGACTTAGTGGAAATTTACCAGCAGCTCACCCGGACTGTGACAGCTAATGAGAAGTTAAAAACTGTTTTCAGAAACAAAAATCAAATCTGATATTTTTCTTTTTAAATTTACAAAACTGGTGAAATGGAGAAAAGCAAAATAATACTCATTAAACTATATGTGTCAGGAAAAGAAAATGTATACAATCTGAGATCACAGCACCAACTACTGTATAGTCCAGTAAAGTCATACTGCATGTGTTTATTAGGTTATTAAGTACACCTGTTAAACTGCTTGTTAAACCAAATATCAGCCAATCACATGTCAGCAGCTCATAGCATTTACACATGTAGACATGTTGAACACAGCCTGCTGAAGATTAATTCAAGAATCATTAGGAAAGATAATTAAAAGTGTCATGGTTGTTGATGCCAGTCAGGCTGATCTGCTGGGACTGTTTTACACAGCCATTTGTAGGGTTGACTGGGAACGGTCTGAAAAAGAGAAAATATCCAGTGAGCTGTAGTTTTCTAGGTGAAAATACCTCATTGATGTCAAAGGACAGAGGAGAATGGTCTGAAAGTTTTGAGTTTATAAAAAGGCAACAGTAACTCAGTAACAACAGTAACTCAAACAACCACTTGATACAAACAGGAAGAGAATCTCTGCAAGCACAACATGTGACCTTGAAGCAGATGGGCTACAGCAGTAGAAGACTGCACTGCAGGGCCTCTGACCTAAGAATAGGAAACTGAGGTTATAATTCACACAGAGTGATCAAAATTGTACAATATAAGAACAAAAAAACCAAAAACACGGCACTCCAATGGCCTCCACAGTCACCAGATCTCAGTTCAAGACAGCATTTTTGGGATGTGGTTGAAAGAAGTGTCCAGCTGGCAAATCTGCAGCAACGATATGATGCTATTATGTCAATAAGGGGCAAAATCTCTGACTATTGAGCAAAGTGACAGATCTGGAGTTCTGTGTGACAAAACTGTTTCAGAGTTGTGAGATTCAAGTGGATCAACAAAGTAACAAATCCCTTTATTAGTGTAGAAACAACAGCAGTGTGTATGTGTTTATAAAAACAATGAGAAAGGCTATTTTGATTGGGGAAAAGCATCACTGATTTGAGAACTGCAACAAAGCGACTGAGATAAAACTGTAATACATGTTTGAGATGGATGGTATTGGAGGAAATCATGTTGTATCTGTTATACTAGTTTCTCAGCATGTTTTCACCCAAGTCTGTTAACCACATATTACAGTGTGGTTCCCTGTATGGTTCCTAATGCCATTAATATGCACCAAGTAAGAGAGAAGGATACCAGGATACCATCATCTACTGTATCAAAGTCAGCACTGAGGTCTGAAAGCATTAAAATGGGAAAATCCCCTGAGACAGTGATGGACATTTAATACATTTAAATGTGCAGTTTCAGTGCTGTGATATCCTTTAAACCTGGAATGGAATGCAAACTAAATTGTATTCGCATGGTGAAGCTTTCAGTTATGTCACATTATCTTCACCAACAAGTAGAATTTACTCAAAAAAATTACTTGAATAAATGTAACTGTATAAATGTTAGATTTGTATTGTTGATTGTCATTTATGCTTAGAGATATTTACTCATATATGCTTAGAAGTATATAATCATTTGTAGATTGAAAGAATGTCTCATCCCAGGAGGTCTGTAACAACTCTGTGTAGCATGAAGAGGGGAGTGCGTTCACTCCTCTCCAGAGTGTTCTGGCATAGTTCACACACCTCCTAGGAGAGGTCGTATCTTCTCTTGCTGATATATGGTATAACAAACACACGTATATCTGTTTGAGTCTAAGAGCCTTTTGTTTAGATGGACCGCTAGACTCCTGGCACCAGCTTTGGGGAGTCTTCATGGGGTCATATCTCGACCCCACACACACGCACACACACACACACACACGCTTACACAGAATCACAGGCAAGGTACTCTTTGTGTGTATGTATATGTCATATGTTAATGAATGTATGCATATTCATGTTACCACAATAAAAGAGCAGTGTTACGGGAGAGCGGAGAGAGCAACTGGGGTCAAGCGAAGGAACGGCGCCTGTCCAGTTCTCTCCCGTGCACGTGAAACATAAAGAATGTTGCCTACTCGGGTCTTGCTTTGCTGTGTAATTACATTGCCTTCAACGTTCCAGCGGATAGGTTTAAGCTACAAACCTATCAATAAATATAAGTGTGACCCAACAATGTACACCACCATGAAGTCACTGACTAAATGCTTTCCATGAAATATTTAATGCTACAAACATGAAAGAAGGAATTCAGGAAAAAATGTGAATTTCTAACATCTCTACATCTTGGCAAACAGCAACTGATAAATGAATGTATTTTAAATATGATCAATTAGTAGATCTTCATAACCCATCAGGATCTATGTGGCGTACAGAATGCTGTAAAAACAAATGGTGAAGTCCAGACCTTTACTTTTTCACATTGTGCCTTTAAAGTTGGTCAGATGATTTCCATAGAGAGGCACTTTGCATCAGCAGCACCATGCTCCAGTGCTCTGGGAGAGTTTATAGTCCTGAGAGTTGAACACTGGATGACTGACAGCTGTCCTTCATCACAACAGAAGCCACAGAAATCCTCCTCATCAAAAACATGACTTTGATCTGCGTCCTCATCTGGACTCTCCTCTGCTGCTGCTTCACAGGTAAAGTCCAGAGAATCAAACTCCTCTCCTCTATCAACATCTGTCCCTCTGAAATGAAGCCCACAAAACCATGAAGCTGCTTTATGTTTTTGTCTCTGTATCCTCAGAGTCCAGAGGACAGATCACAGTGACTCAGCCTGGAGCAGTGAGCTCTGCTGTGGGAGGATCTGTGAGCATCAAGTGTGGGACCAGTCAGGATGTTTATGTTTATAGCAACAACCACTATTTAGCCTGGTACCAACAGAAAGATGGAGGAGTTCCTAAACTGCTCATTTATGCTGCTAGCACTCGAGTATCAGGGATTCCAGATCGTTTTACAGGCAGTGGATCAAACTCTGACTTCACTCTGACCATCAGTGGAGGCCAGGCTGAAGATGCAGCAGTTTATTATTGTCAGAGTTTTCACTACATCAACAGTCAGGATGTGTTCACACAGTGAAAAACAGTCATACAAAAACCTCCCTCAGTCAGACTGAACAGAAACTGAACTGACTGCTGCAGCTGGAAGATACTGCAGAGACTGATACAGTTCACTGAGGACACACACACACACACACGCACAGAGACTCTTTCTAGATTAATATTTGCACATTTTTTTCTGATACAACTTTAACTTTCATAACTAATGTCTAACACTAATGTTAATATAGGTTTGCCTCAAAACATCAGACTTTTGTCCATCCTGACGAGCTAGTACAGAAGAACATGTGATACACAAAACAGTTGATACTGTGAGTCAGATCTGTGATGAAGAAACTCTCCTGTAAATATTCAAACTGGGAAGTAGTTATTAAAGTAGAATATTTTAGTAAACTGCAGTACTGATATATGTATGTATGTAGTTTGCTCAGCTACAGCTACATTCTTGGTTACAGAAATATTTCACATGATTTGATCTGAAGATTTACTTTAAAGTTTAGTTCATCAAGTCTTTAACTTCATCTTTGTGACATAAATTATTCTGACATTTACACTTTTTAACCTGCACTGATGTTCTGAAAGAGACATTTTTTTAGTGTCTCCTATGTTGAGAAAGAAAGTTTAGTTTTTCTTTGGGTTATTTTCTTAAATCTGACTTTGAAGAAAACCAGGACAGGTCTCATCATGGGTCACATGCAGGGTCCAATAATCTGTCACCATATTTTGCTGCTTCTGCTACATCCCCAACAGGAAATATCACCACAAAGTCCCACATGATGGAAAATAATACAGCTACAAACAATTTGGAAACTATTAATAGCATAAAGCAGCTAGTGGTGATTATGTTATTTTTTTTTAAGTTTACACTCTGATGTGTAGTGATACAGTAAAAATGAGATTTTCAGTGTATGGAAGCATCACTGCTGAACCTGAAGGATGACTATCAGACAGAAATGCAGCTGAATGGAAACACATGAAAACTATTTGAAGACCTCAGTTTTTATTTGAAGTATTAAAACCATCAACAGTGCCACAAGCATGAAAACATGAAAACTATCAAAGCAATACAGACACAGAGGGAGCAGACTGAGAGAAGCTGCAGACTAAAGCCAGTATCAGAGTCCCAGTGAGTCAGCTCAGGACTGGGAACACTGGTCTGTCATCAGAGTCTCTGAGAGTGGAGTGTGGGAGCCCTGGGTGGCCTCACAGGTCACAGAGCCCACCTTCTCCCACTGGTCTGCAGGGAGCCTCAGGGTGCTGCTCCAGCTGTAGTGGCCGTCATTCTGCAGCGCCCCGGGGCTCCTGCTCTCCTCTCCACTGCTGCTTCTTCCATCCACCTTCCAGGACAGCCTCCAGTCTGAGGGGAAGCCCTTGTTGGCCACACACATGACTGTAGCCTTCCCCTGCTGCAGCTCCTCACTAGAGGGCGCCAGCACGGTCAGGGAGGGGGGGACTCAAAAAACAAAAACAAACTTTTGAAAATTTAATTTCCAGTGGAATGAAATATTCACGAGGATTTTAGTCTGAAGGCAGAATTTAAACTGAAATTAAACTGAATATTGATTAATTGAAAATTTAGTTATTTATACATTGTTCGTCAATGTGTGCGATTCTCTTGTTCTGTATATAAATGTAGATCCCTCTTGATTGTATATATTTCTCCTTTCTGTTATTTATTCCTGCTGTCTACTATTTATATTTTATTGCAGCACAGTTGGTGTGAAGCATCCACAATTTAACTGAATAAGTACAATGACAATAAAGGGCTATTCTATTCTTTTCTATTTAAGAGATACATTAAGTATTTATGGTTAATATTATGAAACTAACCTTAAAGATGTTAAATTTGGCTTCCTAAATGAGTCAGATGTACTTACAGTTAACATCCAGTCTGGTTCCTCCACCAAAAGTCAACCACAGTGATACAAACTCATTGAGCCGCCGTACAAAAACCTCTGACTGTAGAGAGACACGGCTCTCTGACTCTGAAACAAACAAACTCAGCAAAATAATTCACTGTTTGCATAATTTTATAAAAATAAAAACTCAAACAAAAACGTTTTTTTAAATATATATTTTAAAAATCAGATTCAGATAACTTTATTAATCCCAAAACGGCAGTTTGTTTACAGCTTTCCCAATTTACCTGCTCACATGGTCAAACTCACACAACCTATAGTCTTTAAACAATAATCACAAACACAAGCTAAAGTAAAAAAAAAAAAATAAAATAAGAATGAATAAATATATTATAAATAAATAAATAGAATAACAAAGATAAATGTCTCAAAATGAACAATCACAGAAACATTCATCTAAACGACTCCTGTCAGCGTTCAGGAATCTAACAGCTGAGGGAATGAAGGATTTTCAGTTTCTGTTTGTTCTACACTGAGGTACAAGGTAACGGTGACCTGAGAACAACTTCCTGAACTCAGATGACAAAACACGTTCAGGATGGATAATAATGTTTTTTTCCTTCTTCATTTTCAGACTGAACACAAATCTCTCTGCCTGACCTCCGTGGTTTTAGAGCAGGTATTTATAAATAAAATACTGAACCAGCAGTTAAAGAAAAGACTTTCTATAAATGGACATTAAAAGTGTCATGGTCAGGGTGAGTTGGCTGTATTTTTCCATGATGTCTCTGTGCTTCAGCCTCTGGGCGGAGCCCTCGTCAGCACACCTGCCATGTTCCAATAATGTTTACGTTATTGTATTTTTGCACAACTCTGTTGCTTGTGAAGCTCGCACACAAGAATTTCACTCGCATGTACTGTACCAGTGTACCTGCACATGTGACGTGACAATAAAAGTGATTTGATTTGATTTGATGTTCACCTGATTGTGATCCAGGACAAGCGGCAGTATTTAAGAGCAGCATCGACATCTCTTCTTTGTTGGTCCGTCTGCTCAAAACATGTTAGCAACAGGCTGCCTTTGCAGCTCGTGCTGTGTTTAACTTTCCTTGTTCTCCTTGTTCTCTCAGTAGCTTCTCAGATCCATCAGACACATTATCAGCAGTTAGCATACCTACCTGTGTGCTGGTCATGCTCATGCTGCTTCATGTTCACGGGCTCACTCATCACCTGTCTGCTCTCCTGTCTTCACCTGTTCTGCATCACTGGATTAATCATGTTGGACTCACTACACTCATCCATCCAGCTCACCCAGCCACCATCGCTTCCACTGGAGCGACCTCCACTCCACCTGCCAAAACCTTCACTTTTGTGATCCCCACGCTAAGAATTCTTCTCCAGTGCCATTGTTTATTATTGTGTTGCATAATAAAGCTTCTGATTGAACTTTATCCTGACTTCCTGTGATTGAATGTGCGCTTGGGTCCACATCCACATGCTGGCCTCCAGTTAAATTAAACATTCTTTATTAACATTAAACGATTTCAGCCTTCTTAAATCCTTTAGGTCCAAATAGTTTAAGAGTTGGTCTGGAAGTTTAAAATGAGAGGCAAGTCTCTCCATCAGAACATGGGGCTGCATCTACCTCGTGAGCCCCAACAGCACCGGTACCGGGAACAAAGGGGGACTGATTCTGTTTCATTAGCTGTATAACGAGGTCGGTTATGTAAATACCAGCATGTGTGGTATCCACAGAAACCACTGAATCTCAGCTAAATGCTCAAATAAACCATTTGTACAACCACCAAACACAGCGAAAACAACAAACAATTAAAAGAGCAGTTTCATCATTTTGCAAAGTTTGCATAAACACAAACAAGTGAACCCCATGTTCACTCCACCGCATCTAACCAGGAAAATGAAACATTTCCAAAAGCAGAGATTTCACAGATTCCAAAACTGTAAGTTTCATCACACTCTGATCAAAATTCACTGAACCAGCTACAAAAGAAGACAACAAATATGTCCCAAGCTTCATCATCAATAACTTGGAATGAGACTTACGTAGAGCTGGGCGATAAAACGATAACGATATGTATTGCGAAATAACTTTTTCTCGATATAAAAATTAAACTATTGCGATAGACCTCATCTCTCTTGTCCTCTTAAAAAAAAAAGAACAGCCAATCCAAATTAAGCAGCGC
Source organism: Oreochromis grahami (assembly GCA_029532605.1). Lineage (NCBI taxonomy): Eukaryota > Metazoa > Chordata > Actinopteri > Cichliformes > Cichlidae > Oreochromis > Oreochromis grahami. The sequence goes on from JAQSNX010008138.1 coordinate 21,364, forward strand.
AGAGCCGAACCAATCACAGCCACAGCGTCACGTCACGTGACTTGTTATGTACAGCACAAGTGTCAAGGTGCACATGTGTATTTGTTTTTGCAGCCGTGCAGCCCGGGTAATGAAGGAAATGAGTTTGCCGACTAGAGAAAAATCAACCAAGAGCGTGAGCGAAGGTTACCGAAGAGAAAACAGATGATGGTTCCAATGCTGGAGAGCTTGTCGAACGGAAGGGCCACAGAAGTTCCGTAGTGTGAAGGTATTTCGGCTATTTCAAGTCTGACAAAAAACAGAGTAGCTGTAACTGTAAATTGTGCCGAAAGCAAGTCTGGAAATACAATAAAGCGGTGCATGCTCAGTCTCTGACTGAAAGCGCTGATTCGTCATTCGGCTTTTGTCAGACTAAAGTAACTGTTAAAACTGTTTGAAAAGCTAAGCTGTACAACAAGGAGAGATTGAGAATTTCCTTTTAGTTCTCAGTTTATTTGATATTGACAAAAGTTAGTCAATTTTGTCTGTTCTTCTGTAAAACAAACTAAGATTTATTTTTAGAATTAATATTTTGTTTCTAAGTGGAATTGACAATTTAGTCTGTTTTGTTTGTTCTATTTTGAAACTTAAACGCTTTAGCGGCTGCCTTTTGTGTAGTTTGCAATATTTGCCTTTATTTATCTGAAACTGAAGTCTCATGTTCCTTAAGTACATCTGCCCTGTTGAACTTATTATGGGAAATAAATATTTAAATCAAAACAAGCTGCAGATTATTTCACATTTTACTCTTGAGCAACGGCACATTTAAATCTTACAAATCTAGTTATTTGGCTTATATCGTGATATATATCGTTATCGCCTGAAATGAAAAAAACCTATCGTGATATGAAAAAATCTTATATCGCCCAGCTCTAGACTTACGCGTACCGTTTCTCTCACCGATAGCCACTGTAGCTCGTTTCCTGAACATAATGGTGCTAACACAATGCTTCAGCGGCATTTCTCTCAACAATTGGACGAGGGAGTGTGTCGTAAATTTTGCATCACGTGCATTTCACACCTTGAAACTTCCGATTGGTGGAAATGACGTAAACACTGCTACATTAGCGTGAGTCTATTGGCTCAAATGATTAAAAAGAGGGGTCAATCATGCAAGGAAAACAGGCCCAATGTACCTGAGTGTGTCAGTAATTCGTCAAAAAACATTCAAAACACAAACATCTTTAGGCATGTAAATAAAGTTAAATCATTTCTACTGTTAAATAACTAAGAAATCTCAACTCACAGATGATGCCAAAATGTGACGAAGGCAAAACGCATGGCTATGAGTTTATACAACCCACAGTAACATGTCTGTGTTCCACTTCAGCAGCATCAGTCTTTGCACAGATGATGTTCATGTGTTGATTACTGGTTTTCTGAAGTTTGTCTAGTGAAGCATATTTAAAAATGGCTATATGCAATAAAATCTAAAAATTAATTGGGCGCAGAAAAAAAATCTACCTCCTTTTTTTATGTTAGAGCCTCAATAATTTGATACAGTAACATCTGCTGTAATATTTACACCTCTGATGAAATCTCACAAGGGTCAGCTTTAGTTTGACACCAAGGTGGTGTATAGGGCAGCACGGTGGATAGCACCATCGCCTCCCAGCATGAAGGTTCTGAGTTTAATTCCACCATCAGGCTGGGGTTTGTATGTTCTCCCCGTGTTTGCGTAGGTTTTCTCTGGGTACTCTGGTTCTCATTATCCAAAGATATGCAGTGAGTGGAGATAGATTAATTGGTAGCTCTAAATAGTTCATAGGTGTGAAAATGGGTGTCTGTGTCTATGTGTTAGCCCTGTGACCTGTCCAGGGTGTACCCTGCCTCTCGTCCTCCAGTCCCCCCACAACCCTGAAAAGGATAAGCAGAAGAGAATGGATGGATTGTCTACACAGAGTAGTTTGTAATTGCAGAGAAATACTCATTTTGGGCATGTCATTTCCAAACAGGAACCTCAGAAAAACCCTTGGGGCTCAAGAGGAAGCTGAGAAGTCCTCAAACAGAAGACGTGCATATAAAAGTGGGTTTTTCGAGGTGCTTAATGACCGTGTTTAATATAAAGAGTTTAGCGTCATGCACACTTTTACTTGGCTGATAAGTAAACTGCAAAGGATCAAGTTTACCATTAATAAAGGACACAATCAGACTTTTCAAGATCATTTCAAAGGTTTTCATCACTAGTGATGTAAGTGCAGCTGATCTGAAATCGGCTAATTCTTAAGAATTTTTTGTTTTAAAAATAGGTGTGACAATGGATGTCTTCCACATTGTTAGGATTTGTCCACTATCAGCACATCTCTGAAAAGTCTGGTGAAGACCTCGCTAAGCTGGTCAGCACAATAATGCAGAGTGTGCTCACAAATGACATCAGGACCAGCAGCCTTTCTTAACTTAACCCTCTGAAATAAGACTGTGACCTTTTCCTCAGATATCACGATCTCTTTAAGAGGATTGAGAGATTTCTCGGATACATGAGTATTTCCTAATATGTCTGATGATTCAAAGCAGGAGAAGAATGAGTTAAAAGTCTCAGGCAGGACAGAATTATTCTCTCCATTTACACAAATAGGTTTCTTAGTTTCATTAGCATGCTGACAGAAGGAAGCCATCATTTGAATTCCCTGCCAGACAGCTCTAGGGTCTTTATTTCTATAACCCGCCTCCATTTTAGCCTTATGATTTTGTTTTGTCTTCCTTATCTTATCTCATTTCATATCTCTCTACAGACAGCTGTTTTCTCAGGAACATCTCCAGATGTGTATATCAGTTTCTTTTTATTGATCACTGCTTTGAGTTCCTTGGTTTGTTATTTGGATAAATAACTAACTTTTTTAGTTGGAATAATAAAGTCCACACAAAAAGTGAAATACGATGACACGGAGTCATCATATGTCATTATATGCATTATAAAAATGCATGTCTGTACAGTAAAAGGAGGGTTGAAGAGATGAGATGCTGTGTTCTGACCAACATCTCATTGGTTTCTCTTCACATAGGAGTCTCAGGAAAGAGGGAGTGTACAGAGGCATTAAATACACACTGTTGTGGTTTGATGATCCGAGCGAAGGCCGGGACAACAACGTATAAGCACCTCTCACTGATCATAACTCAGGTCAAAGGTAGTTTCTCTGTGTGGTCGTGCAAGTCACATATTGCTCGTCAATCCTCAGTGTCTTGTTCAGTTTACAATCACAGAGTTAAAATCACGGAGGATGAACGTTGGTGCATCTGAGCAAATTGCATTAACAGGGGCGCCTCCAGAATTTTTTCATGGTGGTGGCCATGTGGGGGCCACTAAAAATACGGAGGTGGCACACCAAAGACAGAATTTCCAGGTTTATTATTATGTTGTCAATTATAGGTTACTTGAAAAATATGGCACAAAAGAGAGAAAGAAAAGAATTATACACCTCGTTAACCTCTTTGTTAAGTATGTGTGTTACTTCAGCAATCAGCTGAGATGCAACAGAGGCCAGTACATGAGTGTTCCTCACTCCATGTTTGACTGTGACTCAAGCTTTGAGCTCATCCAGCTTATTTCATGAGGACTGTATGTTGGACAATAGGATTGTAGGGAGAGCTGGCAACTTTTACTGGTTATTAAGGTTCATGTACCTGAGTCATCTTCGAATTCCACCTCTTCTTCCTCCTTTCGTACATTAGGATTTTCCATACGGTCTACAAACCGCTGAAGGAATATCCACCAGCGTGTCTCTGCTGCAGTGACAGGAGCTCGCAGCTAAGAATGACTTTGCCAGTTGATGCTACATGTCAGTCGTGCCCTGAGTTTTTAAACAGTCGAAGACACAAAAGCAAAAGAAGAAAAAACACCACCAATAACCTTATTATCAGTAAAACGGTTGATATGAACCTTTTTTAAATTTTTTTGTGTCTATTATGGGCCAAATATTTCACATTTTTATCAAGAAATGTAATCCATGTCATTTTTTACAATAAACTGAAGACTTGAAATTCTATTTTGCTGTTTCCATAAAGAGGCCCTTTGCCTCAGCAGTAGTAAGTTACTATATAATACGCTCAAGTTATGCAAGTCCATTTCTTTACAAATCAGTATCCATTATCTACTCCTATATAAGTGTCATGGTTCTGGGTCGGTGACCCAGTGTTTTTGGTTTTTGTACTCTTATTTTTGATACTATGAATTATGACTGTTTGTGTTTTGGTTTCCCAGGGTTTTTTCTGTGCTCCCTCTGTTTTCTGTCGTCCCTGCCTGTGTATCTCCTCTAGTGTAGTCAGGTCTCTGTGTTAAGCCCACGTCTCTGAGTCTGTGTCTTTGTGTGTGTTTCCTGTTTTATTTTGAAGGTCCGTGTCTGATCACTGGCTATGTCCCAATTCAGGGTATGCACGCTTGAAGTACGCGCACTACGCGTACTACGTACGGTGCGTACTATAAGTACGAGAAGTGCAGAAGTGAGAGGCTTGTGAAATGGGACGGTCTAGCCTTCCTTGTGCTGCTCAGGTTGCCTAGCAACCATGATACTAACCGCGAGAAACGTTACATACAGCATTGTTTGACAGAAATGAAGGAGAAAAAATGTTTTGTTGGTCATTCATTTTTGTCATGACATCACTTTGATTAGTTGAGTATCTGAGGCTGAGACCACGGGACTGTAAAACATGATAGTTGGGCTTCATTTCTGTACTGAACAGTCATTTTAAGATTAGTTAGTAAATAACAATTAGTTAATGTTGTTCATGAGACTAAAGTCATCTCACTGTGGTAATGTTAATATAATATGGCCAATATTATATGTGTGTGTGTATATATATATATATATATATATATATATATATATATATATATAGCCGGAATGGCTAACCGAAGGTCGGACGGTCCTGATCCCCAAGGACCCCAAGAAGGGACCAGTCCCATCCAACTACCGACCAATAACCTGCCTCAGTACTACATGGAAGCTCCTGTCAGGCATCATATCGGCTAAGATGAACAGGCACATGGGTCAATACATGAGCGGGGCACAGAAAGGGATTGGGAAGAATACCAGAGGCGCAAAACACCAGCTACTGGTAGACAGAACAGTCAGCCGAGACTGCAAGACCAGACTGACCAACCTGTGCACAGCCTGGATTGATTACAAGAAGGCCTATGACTCAATGCCCCACAGCTGGATACTGGAATGCCTAGAATTGTACAAGATCAACAGGACCCTAAGAGCCTTCATCAGGAACTCAATGGGGATGTGGCACACAACACTAGAGGCCAACTCCAAGCCCATAGCACAAGTCACCATCAAGTGCGGGATCTACCAAGGAGATGCTCTGTCCCCACTGCTGTTCTGCATAGGCCTGAACCCCCTCAGTGAGATCATTAACAAGACTGGCTATGGATACCGACTACGGAACGGAGCGGTTGTCAGCCACCTCCTGTACATGGATGACATCAAGCTGTATGCCAAGAGTGAACGAGACATCGATTCACTGATACACACTACCAGGCTATACAGCAATGACATCGGAATGTCATTCAGACTGGAGAAGTGTAGTCGGATGGTAACAAAGAGAGGGAAGGTAGTCAGAACTGAAGGGATTGAACTACCAGAAGGCAACATTGCAGACATAGAGGACAGTTACAAGTACCTGGGGATCCCACAGGCGAATGGGAACCATGAAGAGGCCGCTAGGAAAGCTGCAACCACCAAGTACCTGCAGAGGGTCAGGCAAGTCCTGAGGAGTCAGCTGAATGGTAAGAACAAGATCCGGGCCATCAACACCTACGCCCTGCCCGTGATCAGGTACCCTGCTGGGGTAATAGGCTGGCCAAAGGAGGAGATAGAAGCCACTGACATCAAGACAAGAAAGCTCCTTACCATGCATGGAGGGTTTCACCCCAAGTCTAGCACCCTGAGGTTGTACGCTAAGCGGAAGGAAGGGGGCCGAGGACTGGTGAGTGTCAGCACCACAGTCCAGGATGAGACAAGAAACATCCAAGAATACATCACGAAGATGGCCCCAACTGACAGTGTGCTCAGTGAATACCTCAGGCAGCAGAAACCCAAGAAAGAGGAGGAAGGCGAGGAACCATCATGGAAGGACAGGCCCCTGCACGGTATGTACCACCGGCAGATAGAGGAGGTGGCTGATATACAGAAATCCTATCAGTGGCTGGACAAAGCTGGACTGAAAGACAGCACAGAGGCACTAATCATGGCAGCACAAGAACAAGCTCTGAGTACAAGATCCATAGAGGCTGGGGTCTATCACACCAGGCAAGA
>JAQSNX010008139.1:0-14403 GCA_029532605.1 Oreochromis grahami
AAAAGTTGGGACACTAAACAAATTGTGAATAAAAACTGAATGCAATGATGTGGAGATGGCAAATGTGAATATTCCATTCAGAACAGAACGTAGGTGACAGATCAAAAGTTTATTCCGAGAAAATGTATCATTTTAAAGGAAAAATATGTTGATTCAAAATTTCACGGTGTCAACAAATCCCAAAAAAGTTGGGACAAGTAGCAATAAGAGGCTGGAAAAAGTAAATGTGAGCATAACGAAGAGCTGGAAGACCAATTAACACTAATTAGGTTAATTGGCAACATGATTGGGTATAAAAAGAGCTTCTCAGAGCGGCAGTGTCCCTCAGAAGCCAAGATGGGTAGAGGATCACCAATTCCCACAATGTTGCGCAGAAAGATAGTGGAGCAATATCAGAAAGGTGTTACCCAGCGAAAAATTGCAAAGACTTTGCAGTTATCATCATCAACTGTGCATAACATCATCCGAAGATTCAGAGAATCTGGAACAATCTCTGTGCGTAAGGGTCAAGGGCGTAAACCCATACTGGACGCCCGTGATCTCCGGGCCCTTAAACGACACTGCACCACAAACAGGAATGCTACTGTAAAGGAAATCACAGAATGGGCTCAGGAATACTTCCAGAAACCATTGTCAGTGAACACAATCCACCGTGCCATCCGCCGTTGCCAGCTGAAACTCTACAGTGCAAAGAAGAAGCCATTTCTAAGCAAGATCCACAAGCTCAGGCGTTTTCACTGGGCCAGGGATCATGTAAAATGGAGCGTGGCAAAATGGAAGACTGTTCTGTGGTCAGACGAGTCACGATTCGAAGTTCTTTTTGGAAATGTGGGACGCCATGTCATCCGGACCAAAGAGGACAAGGACAACCCAAGTTGTTATCAACGCTCAGTTCAGAAGCCTGCATCTCTGATGGTATGGGGTTGCATGAGTGCGTGTGGCATGGGCAGCTTGCATGTCTGGAAAGGCACCATCAATGCAGAAAAATATATTCAGGTTCTAGAACAACATATGCTCCCATCCAGACGTCATCTCTTTCAGGGAAGACCCTGCATTTTTCAACAAGATAATGCCAGACCACATTCTGCATCAATCACAACATCATGGCTGCGTAGGAGAAGGATCCGGGTACTGAAATGGCCAGTCTGCAGTCCAGATCTTTCACCTATAGAGAACATTTGGCGCATCATAGAGAGGAAGGTGCGACAAAGAAGGCCCAAGACGATTGAACAGTTAGAGGCCTGTATTAGACACGAATGGGAGAGCATTCCTATTGCTAAACTTGAGAAACTGGTCTGACATTTTGAATCACCATATTTTTCCCTTCAAATGATAAATTTTCTCAGTTTCAACTTTTGTTCCGTGATTTATGTTCTATTCTGAATAAAATATTGACATTTGCCATCTCCACATCATTGCATTCAGTTTTTATGCACAATTTGTTTAGTGTCCCAACTTTTTTGGAATCCGGTTTGTATTTGCACAATCCCAAAGAGGAGATGCTCATCATAAAGGTAAATGTACTAACTTTGTTATAGTCCAATACACACTACAATACAACAGCATTTAAAGTCTGGCTGCTGCCATCATCATCTCAAGTTCTGACTGATATCATAAATGTGTCCTTGTCTGTGTAGCTCTCCAGTGCATGGGACCAGCCAATGGGATCTCTGGTAGTTCCTGTGAGACAGCTCCTCACTGAACCACAGCTGGTCCTGGATCAGTGGATGCCTCTGGATGGAGCCTTACCTGAAAGCGAGCTCCTCCTGAGGGCTGAGCTCAAGGTATGAAGACATGCATACCCTACATTAGTGCTACTGTTAATGACATCAAGAAACCCCAACTGGAAATGTGTCGTTAACAGATTCTTAACTCGAGGATGGCTGAAGTTCCACGGCCGACTGTGACCACAGTAAAGAAAGAGGACACCAGCACCCCCACAGAAAAGGCATCCGCAGCAGCTGGCAAGGTGGAAAAAAGTTCAGAGATGCCAACACACAAGTGAGTCATTTATGTGTGAAATCTATGATCTAATGTTGGAGCTAATGCTGCTGTACCCGAGACTGTAGTCTTATTCAGAAACAGTTAAAACCAAAGTTAGAAGTGCTGCTAAGGAAAATAAGCAGTACATACACCTTTAAACTTAAACAAGCTTAAGAAATGGAAGATGTTAAGTGTGCTCCCTGTTGGTGAGTGAAGGTATAGGAGAGTAAACGCGCTCCTTGAAGTCATATCCCACTGTGTAAAGACATAGACTAGGACTGCACAGGACACAGGATTCAGATGGTTTTATGTCTGACAAGCTTTATTGCAGACTTTCATGTTTTTTAAGAATAATGTTGCTCTTAGGTCTGTTGCAGTATCAAACCAGCCTAAAGAACCTGAAGCAAATCCTGCAACTGTTACAGAGATGGCTCCTCACATTGAACCAGCACATGACCCATCCCCTCCTGCTGCAGTGAGTCACATCACACAATAGTCAGTTGTTACTCTGCCCCAGATGTCTGTTTTCGTCTTCATAACATTAATGTAATTTTGCTCAGCTTGTGGACAAGCCAGCAGATGCAGAAGAGCACCGCACACAGCCCCACACAGCAGACACAGGAGACTTTGAATCACAGAAAAAGCAAACAGAGGGGTGAGCTCCATGTGACAGCAAACACAACTATATTGTTCTTTCAGTTTTTCACATTTTTTGTCATGTTTGCCTCAAACAAACAGAATTTGGAGAAAAAAAATAACGAGAAAAAAAATTTCTTCTGCTTTTTCTGTGTTTGGATATGAATGAATTGCCAGTTTGGGCAATCTTGCTCACGCCACAGTGGCAGGTCTTCCAACTGACACTAAAAAGCCAGAAGTGGTTCCTGAAATCCCCAAACCTGCTCAGGTTCTTCCACCACACACAACCCCGAGCCAGGGCTTTGGTCAAGAGGTGGGTGTAGTTCTGTCTTTGTTATCAGCATGCAAAGCAAAGCAGTATTGTGTAATTTGCTTTTGATTTCATATATACATATTCAGATCATAAACACTTAGAAAAGCAGTGTGTTGTAACACACAGGCCCCCTTCCCACACCCTGCCTAAATTTATCCTGATGATTTTGTAGCAGTATCAGTCGAGGAAACCTGATGAAGGTCTTTAGACATTCGAATGTTTTGAAATGCAGGGCTCCATTAAGCCTGTGATTTTTCATTAACTCACATTAGACAATGTCTTCCCAGCGATTCCATTTGTCCCCAGATATTCCGTGGTGATGATTAAATAAACAGATGCTGCTGGGATTCAACTTATCATGTGCCTTTCTAAACAGCCCCTCGTGTCTCTTTCCAAACAGCAGTATTTCCTTTCTTCCTCTTGCTGTTTTACTTTAAGCTCTACTAGAATGGCTCCCCCTGCTGTTTTGGTTTATCTTATTTGTAGAATATTGAACTTCTGCCTATGAACCTGCGTCATACCAGCTTCAAGGAAGGATGTATAATGTAGGATGCTCTTAATGATGGATCTAATTTGAACAAGAAAAACAGGTTTTCATTAAGTAGTTAACCATCAATCAAAGATTTGTTTATCTCTAAAGATTTATCTATGAAAGTGACAGAAGAAGCAAGAAATTCCTGTTTTCCAGTCATTTGTGGGAAGGACAGAAATGATCTGGATCACACTGAAATCTATACAGACTTAATAAATCCAATGAACGTATGCTCTGTTCTGTGGTACTTCCTGTATAACACTTGCAGTCTTCATGCTGTAGGGGCTCCTGAGGATTCACTTGCTGGAGGCCCAGAATCTGGTTGCAAAGGATAACCTGATGGGGGGCATGGTGAAGGGCAAGAGCGATCCCTATGTCAAGATCAACGTAGGCGAGGTCACATTCAAGAGCCATGTTATCAAGGAGAATCTAAACCCAACATGGAACGAAATGTATGAGGTAAGCTGTTTATGGTTGTTGTTCATTAGCTGAGCTTTGATTTGCCTAAAGTATGTTTTTTTTAATTAATGTTTGCTTCTCTTACTTTTGAACAGGTCGTTTTGAATGGGCACAGCATCCAGGAGATCAAGTTTGAAGCATTTGATAAGGATATAGATTCTGATGACTTCCTAGGAAGGTGTGTTTCCTGCAATATAGCTTTTGATCTGCACTGTGTTAATAAAACATAATTAGCTCGAGCTATGGAAAATGAAAGATAACACATTTTTGTTTTATTTAAAACACATTTCCACCTGCATAAAAGGAATTGAGAATACAATTTAAATTATTGTTATTAATCCAGTATTGACTGCTTTTTTCACAAAGCCTGTCTCCGATGTCATTAAAACTGCTGACATCTGGAAGTCAGCCTGAAGTAAACATGGTTTTATTATGTGAACTTAAACCCTTATTGTTGTTAATCATTTGCCTGTATTCGTGTTCACAGATTCAGTATTAAGCTAAATGAGGTCATAGAATCACAGTACACAGATCAGGTTAGTCACTCACGCAAACCTTCAGCCACACCCTGTCTGTTTTAACTCAGCGTTGCCTGTTTTCCTCATACAAAGGGTGTTGCCATGCTTCTCTAACAGAAACTGTCTCTGTTGCAGTGGTACACTCTGAAGGATGTGAAATCTGGACGAGTTCACTTGATACTGGAGTGGGTTCCTGCAGTGTCAAACACAGCCAGACTGGAGCAGGTGGGCCCTGCACCGTGTTAATAAACGCACTCAATTCGGCCTCACTTTGTTCATTTAAGCATGGAGTGATATGCCTCTGGCCTCCTAGAATGCTGTTTAGCAACATAGCGCCACACAAGGTATATTCACTTTGCAAAAAATCACCTGACCTAACCTGCTGTGCTCCATGCCACAGGTGCTGCAGCTTCAGTCTCTCCAGACTTTTAAGAACAAAGCTGTCCCTGCTGCAGCTCTGCTCTTTGTCCATATAGACAGAGCACATTCATTATCTGTAAGTCACCCGCAGTTTATAGACACACTGTGCGCAAGTTGACAGAAACGGTCCCACGTGTTGTGTAACTTGAATGCCTCTCTTTTGCTTCATAGTTGAAGAAGAGCGGAAAAGAACCAAAAGCCGGAGCTGAGCTTGTTCTGGGTGAAACAGCCCACAAAACCAAAGTGAGGCTCTTTCTCTCATGCTGCTCTGCAACTCGGTGTGATAATTGCTTTTTTTACTGCTATATTAATCGTATCATGTCATCACACTTCATCAGCTCTGTGACCGCTGTACCAGTCCTCAGTGGAATGAGTCTTTCTACTTTGTGGTCCATGATCCTAAGCATCAGATGCTTGTGGTGAAAGTAAGATATTTATCTACATCTGTTTTAAATTTTGCGATACTCCTTGCATTCATTTGTGTGTACAGATTTAATTTGCTTATATGCAGGAGTACTAATATTGAGGTGATTTTCATTCTCACTCTCTTTTGCATCGCAGTTGTCGAGTGGCTGGGACCAGCCAATGGGATCTCTGGTGGTTCCTGTCAAGAATCTGCTTGCAGAGCCACAGCTGGTTCAGGATCAGTGGTTCCATCTGGATGGAGCATCACCTGAAAGTCAAATCCTGCTTAGGGCTGAACTCAAGGTGATAACATCTGACAGATAAAAGCAAATGACTGGACTTGTTACTGCACCCTCTTACTGTTATCCTGGATGTGTTTTATAGATACTGGCATCCAAAATGACGGATTTGATTGGTGCAGGGACTTTGCCCTGTGCTGCTTCTGGGTGCGGTTCTGGAAACGGGCAGGTGAAGCTGTCACTTTCATACGCCTCGCAAGAGAGAAAGCTCATTGTCATCGTTCACGCCTGCAGGTGTGTCAAACAAAACATTTAAATCGCACGAGTGCTGCATATGAATATTATGCATCTGAGGCTGTGTTAAAGGAAGGTGTTTTTAATATTATAACACAACCTCATCATAACTTCATCATAAACTTACCATGTTTCTGTGTGGGGTCAAAAACAGGTCATAAAAGAAATTCATGTTTATTTTCACCAACTTTATACTGACAGAAAGACCATTTTGAATTCATTTTGCACATCTTCTGATGTGGCTGTACGAAAACTGAGTTCAGCACATGATGGAAACACACCTGAGTCCATCAGAAATGTCTGTAGAATAGAATAGAATAGAATAGAATTCAACTTTATTGTCATTGCACATGTCACAGGTACAGGGCAACGAAATGCAGTTTGCATCCATCCAGAAAGTGCTTTAGTCGTGATATAGATATATTACAATATAAATTAGCAATAATAGAGATGTGTAAGTATATTACAGAAATGGGTCTATTATGTATGTTATAATGTACACTGTGTGAAGTATGTTATGAATATTCTATAACTATAAGTATGTACAGGCTGTAGTGAGTACAAGCTATGTACAGGCTATGAACAGGATATAAATATGAAATACAAACTATACAGAAATCTGAGATGTACAGTTATACAGAATGTGAACTAAGTTATAAACAGTTGTGGGATTAAAAATTATCGTATGTACAGAATGATTATCTACACAGAACTATACAGTAGTGGTAAAGTGCTAGTGGTTGTGGGTGTGTGTATGTTCAGTCCATGAGTTTAACGTGGGTCAGATGTCAGGAGGCAGAGTTCAGGAGTCTGACAGCTGTGGGGAAGAAGCTGTTCCGGTACCTGGTGGTCTTAGTCCGGAGGCTCCTGTAGCGCCTCCCAGAGGGCAGGAGGGTGAAGAGTCCATGTGATGGGTGACTGGGGTCTCTGATGATTTTCCCAGCCCTTTTCAGACACCGCTTCCTGTAGATGTCCTTTATGGCAGGAAGTGGTGCTCTGGCGATGCGCTGGGCAGTTTTCACGACCCTCTGCAACGCCTTCCGGTCCGAGGCAGAGCAGTTCCCGTACCAGACTGTTATACAGTTGGTCAGGATGCTCTCGATGGTGCAGCGATAGAAGTTCACCAGGATGTCTGAGGACAGGTGGTTCTTCCTCAGAGTCCTCAAGAAGAAGAGGCGCTGGTGAGCCTTCTTGACCAGCTTGGAGCAGTTGGTCGTCCAGATGAGATCCTCGGAGATGTGGACTCCCAGGAACTTGAAGCTGCTCACACGCTCCACAGCCGTCCCCTTAATGTGGATGGGTGGATGTGGGTCAGCATTCCTCCTGTAGTCCACGATGAGCTCCTTAGTCTTCTCAGTGTTAAGCAGCAGGTTGTTTGTGTCGCACCACTCAGCCAGACGATCCACCTCCTCCCTGTAGGCGGTCTCATCGTTGTCACTGATGAGGCCAATCACCGTGGTGTCATCTGCAAACTTAATGATGGTGTTGGAACCATCAGCAGGTCTGCAGTCGTGGGTGAAGAGGGAGTAGAGGAAAGGGCTCATCACACAGCCTTGTGGTACACCGGTGTTCATTGTGATTGTAGATGAGCAGTGGTTATCCAGCCGGACATGCTGGGGGCGGTTGGTCAGGAAGTCCAGGAAGTATATTGTTGCATTCAAAAACATTCTGCTCTGCATTTCTGTTGGCCTCTAACAATTTAGGAAAAACCCACAAACAGGGAAATTATTCATGATAACTCAAAGAATATTTCATGCTATGTTGACTGCTCCATATATTGAAGAAGGGACTGTATTGCTGTAACATACTGGGACTCAGTGACTAAATGAAAAATAATATGTCCCCATTATATGATATGACACCCTTTTTGCACAAAGTGTGAGACCGCTAATTTTATAGGCTAATGCTTTATGTTCATTTAACAGATGCTAGATTTTAATAGAGTTATCCTGGGTATGAATGATCTAAATGGTAGCAGATTTTCTGTTAGGTAGAAAATATATTCATAGACATTGTGGGCTTTACCAATAGACACACAATGAAGCATCTTTAGGAAATGCACCCCTGTCCAGTGGACACTTGGAGTGAGAGCTGCAACTGATACGTGATTTCTGAGTTTCTCATGTTTGTTGTACTTTTGCTTTTGAAGTTGACTGTTCATGAACAACTCAAACATCAAAGTGCTCCCACCTCTGCTGGCATGTCTTAAAACATTTTTACAGTTAACCTTTATTCATCATTGCTATATTTCATTTTTATATTGTTTATTTTTTATCCACACAGAGGTCTGTTGTCGCAACATAAGGATGGTGTGGACAGCTACGTCTCCCTCATGCTGCTGCCAGATAAAAGCAAGGCCACTAAGAAAAAAACAGGAGTGAAGAAGAGAGACCTCAACCCCGAATTTAATGAAAGGTTGCACTACCTTTTTTTCTTCTTTGTAGGTTTTGTTATCCCTAAAGATCTGACTTAGTGTTCTAATAATCTTTTTGTACTTTTTTTAAAGGTTTGAGTATGATCTGCCCAAGGACGAGATAAGATTCAGACGCCTCAGTGTTTCAGTGAAAAATAACTCCTCTTCATTCAGAAGCCGAGACGTCATTGGACAGGTCAGACTGAAATCGTATTTGTAGCTCTTCCTGCATCTGTTACATGGCTTTAAATATACTGCCAAACAGCACACTGACATTCATTTGGGTCCAATCTCCTCGCTGTGCTCTAGTTGGTAGCGTAAATTTCATTCATTCTATAAATTTGTTTTATCTTTTCACTCTGAAATACTGTGAATACAGGCAGAAACTGTGTTTATGCAGATGCTGACATGACATTCCCATTCTTTAGGTGCAGCTCGAGTTGGCTGAGGTGGACCTCGTGTCTGGTGTCACAGAATGGTGAGCAGAAGAGATCTGGTTTCATCCAGACTGTATTTACATTTATTCAAATGCTCAAGCTTGATGGTCATTATTTCTGACCATTTTTATTGACCATCAGGAACTCTTATTATCATTCAGTGTCTGTTCCACCTCATCTTCCAGGTTCACTCTGAAGGATGAAGCTGAATAGAAGTCGCTGCTTGCTGATGCCGTAGTACAGCGATGAAAACGTCATCATTCAAATCCTGCTGCTGCTAATCACACCGATGCCTTCTCCTCTGTACTTCTGCACACAGTGCCAGCATGGCAGCCTTACCTGTATCCACCCAGCTCACTGTGTTATAGCATCTAGTATAGAAGTGCACAGCTCTCGTATTCACATACAACCACATACATACAACTCACCAAAGATAAGTAGAAAGAAGCAGCTAAGTTAAAAAAAAGGTGTAAGTAAGTTATGATTGAAAATTATATGAAGAAATTGAATTTAAAGACTGAACAGAGAAAGTGATGGATGAAGTGGCCTGAAGGTGTCATGTTACATTTTATTGCTTTGTTTGCTCCTTGTTGCTGTGAGAGTGTTTTAAATCTTGTTTGAAGTGCAGCAACATTATAGCTTTTAGTTGATTTTCATGTATCACTCATGAATATTAATGCCATTTCAGTATTTTAATCTTGTTTTGTTTACCAGCTTAAGGTGGATTTTTTTTTTATATTTCACTTTGCCACACAGCTTTTGAGAGTGCCTTTAGAAATAGTTTTTGTATGGTTATTTTTTTACAGCTAAGGATGTGTTACACATATTTCCCCAGTTATGGTTTAATTTGTGTATATTTGCAAAGGTCATTGATCAGGTGGGAAAATGTTTGTGGAAAGATGGCAACAAAAATAAACTGATTTTGCACAGCTCACATTTCTGCAGAACAAAAGACTGTTTCTGTATAAATTTGTTACCTTTTGTACTTTGCTCTTTTTATTTTTGAATTGCTTTGTTAGTGCTTGTTTGAGGCAGCTATCCTACTCATGCAGTAGGTTTACTGCAGGTGTGCTGTACATGGAAAGCTCTGACTCTTCTAACTGAATCTAAAAAAAACAAATGTTTTTGCTTATTTTATTTCAGAATATAAAGAATGAAAGGATGTGTGTAAAGGTAGAAACAACATTCTCAGTTCATATAAAAGTTGTGACAGTGTCAAAATCATCTACAGCAAATAGAAACAAATAGAATCATGAATTTTATTAATTCTATTTTGTAACCGTTTTACATTGTGTATATTTGTGTTACCATTTCTTGTATGATGTTATTGTAGGCACAATCACTCCACGGGTTTTAGGGTGGCCTGGTCAGGACATTTAGGGTGGGAATTTAAGGCGTTAATTGCAATTAATTAATTTGAAAAAAAATAATAACACATTAAAAAAATAACACATTTAATCGCACTTTGCATTCCAAACAAAGGAGAACTTTGTCAATGCATGATTTCCTGGTATACCGATTACACTGATACACACATCAGAGCTAGGTTGCTATGACTGATCCCGACGGAAGACTTGATAAAAGCGTGGTTTTGTGCAAACTGTGCAAAAATGAATTTCCTCACCACCGAAGCACTTCAAACTTATGGTACCATCTAAATGCAAAACATGTTGCAGCAAGAACAAACTGTGGGAGCTGTTAGCGCTAGCAGCCCGAGTACCACCAAAAGGTGTCGGCAGCCCACACCTGATGAAATGACTGGTTTCAGGACTAGAATTAGTAAGTCAACAATCGGACGAACCTACAACTTCCCTTGCAAAATGGATTGCTCTGGACTGTAGACCACTATCAGTGGTAGAAGATAGGGGGTTAGAAAATGTGCTACAGTTAGCATCAGGTGATCCAACTTTCCAAATGCCGACTATTTCAGGTAAAATTTAACAGCTTTATTACACTTAAAAGCAAGCAAAATTAGATGCATTACAGACAGCCCTGCTAATGTGGAGGAACTACACCAGGAGCAAAGAAGACTGGGGTAACAGAGAGAGCCACTCATACAGGATGTTTCCACACTGTGGAATTCAACGCTGGATATGATTTCTCGTCTACTAGTGTTAAGGAATCAAGAGGCAGCTTTGGACAAACAAAAGCACAAGCTGGTCATTTTAACTCCATCAGTGCTGGTAACACTCCAAAAGCTGGTGACTGTCCTTGAGCTATGCAGGTACATAAAACTATTATTTTTAACTTGTTGTTACTGTTTCTTCAAAAAGCTCTATAGTTGACAGTTATTGTGTAGATTAATAATTTCTTTCTTGGACTGTCTACTACAGGTTTGTGACTGAGCTTCTTGGAGGTGAGACATATGTTTCATGTTCAGTGGTTTTACCTGCTTTCTGCCTCCTGCATCACACCATGGAGGTCTCCGATGATGACTGAAACTACATGGTGAAATTTAAGACTGCCTTCACAAAGGACCTATCCCAACGTGCAGCTACACTCAACAATCAGTGGACCAAGATAGCTACAGTGCTTGACCCACGCTTTAAGGATTTAAAGTGTCTTGCAAGGGGAGAGTGAGAAGAGGTTTGGACCAGCCTTGAGGCCCTGCTGCAGGAACAGTGTAAAGATGCCACCACAAAGGAGCCAGCAAAGACAAAGGGCCTCCTCCTCTCTTCATTGTCTTCAGACTCTGATTCAGATGAGGAAGCCCTGTGTAAAAGGGTGCTGAGTTTGTACAGAGCAGAATCCACCATCAGCCAGACAGACTGCCCACTGCGGTGGTGGTCCAGTCGAGCAGGGACACACCCACAGCTGTATGTCCTGGCCTGCAAGTATTCTGCCCATGTGAGAGACTGTTCTCACTTGCAGGTCACATAGTAACAAAAAAGAGAGCTGCCTTGAGCTCTGAAAATGTGAACAGGCTAGTTTCTCTAACTGGCTGAAAGAGACGGACAGTAAATAAGCATGGATTTATTGTGAGTCCAGTGGGTTTGTTATTTTTTGCACTAAAATGTTCGATGATCACACTGTTTTAACCTAAAGTACAAAACAATTTTGGCTAAGGTTACTCAGAGTTTAAAGGTGAAGCTGGTCAAATAACCTTTTATGTTTCTGCCTTATTTTTTAAGAAGAAAAACTGCACTTTATGCTGAAATCTTTATTATTATTATTATCATTATTATTTAAAGACAATACCATTTTGTACTTAAAGTACTTAACATAGCACTATTTTTATATTTTTATATGGGACGTCAATGTACAGAAGCGTAGAGCTTCCAGCCAGGCAAAAGAAAAACAGAGCTATATCACGTTATAACGTGAAAACTTCATTGTTCTAACAATATACTTTTTATGTTTGAACAACATAATAAGTACAATAAACATAACTATCACGTTTTAACAAAATCTCGCCATGCCTCAATCCAAGCATAAAATAGAACTTAACTAATTCCGATAAATGAGCCATTTTCTCGAGCTCTGAACTGCACTGTCATCCACTTCACTATTTTTAAAGGCAAACATATATATCATGTTCGAAAAATAAAACATATGTTATAACGTGAAAACTTTATTGTTCAAACAATATAATTATCACGTTCATACAAAAAAATATCTATATATTATAAGAACGTGAAAGATTTTTGTTGTTAACGTGATATTATGTTGTTCAAACATGAAAAGTATATTGGTAAAACAATAAAGTTTTCACGTTATAATGTGATGTAATTCTGTTTTTCTTTTGCCTGGGTGGCAGCTCTATGCTTCCGTAACAATGTTCAACAATTTTTTTTGTTAAATTGCTGGCAGAAATGCTCTTTTATAAAAGTACAAACACAACACCAGAAATTCTCTATAGCAAGTGAAACATGAGTAGAATTAGTGAAATATTATCAGAAAATATGTTTGATTTACACTAAAGAAAGTGTCAAACAGAACAATTCAGTGGATTGGGAATGATACATTTTAGCTGTCGCATGAGTTATCATCCAGTATAGTAGGTACAGTAGATATTTATCACAACTGAGCTTACACGAACTGAACTGGGAACCTATATCTATGTATACATATATATATGTTATTGATAAGAGGTCTGTTTGTTCAGTTAAGATGACTGTGGATACTAAACTTCATTTCCAGAAAAGGACACTTATATATATGTGTGTGTATATATATATGTATGTGTGTGTGTGTATATACATACATAGATATAGATATATATATATAGATAGATATAGATAGATAGATAGATAGATAGATAGATAGATAGATAGATATAGATAGATAGATAGATAGATAGATAGATAGATAGATAGATAGATAGATAGATATATATAGATAGATATATATATATATATATAGATAGATAGATAGATAGATAGATATATATATATATATATATATATATATAGATAGATAGATAGATAGATAATAGATAGATAGATAGCGAGAGGGAGAGAGATAGAGAGATACAGTGTTGGGAAGGTTACTTTCAAAATGTATTCCACTACAGAATACAGAATACATGCCCCAAAATGAATACGTTATTTTTTTTTTTTTTTTTTTTTTTTTTTACCTTTTATTGTTTATTTTATTTTCACTTGCTGAATACGGGACAGACTTAACTGGGGGAAAGAAAGGGAGAAAGAAAGAGGGAAAGAAAAACAGCGGGGGAAGAGGGACGGGGAAAAAGGGCAAAAAAACAAAAACCAACAGAATAAGCAGACAAAAAAAATACATATATCGATCACCTGGATCACCTGTTGAGAAAGAAAGAGAAAGCAAGCAGAAGAAAACGAGAGAATAAACAACATCACAATGATCTATGGGAATATGACAGTAAATACTAAATGTTAGACATTATTGTGCAGCGTGTAGATCGACAGCGCACAGTGTGCTTTGAGGTAAGAGCCAAAAAGGGTGTAGTTTGTGTGTGATCACCCGTGTGTACACCTGTGAGCATGAACGCGCTTGTTTTTAAAAGGTTCCTTCATGTAATGATCTGCTAGAGGGTGTGGGGGGCCACTGCCCCGTCCTCCAGGGCATGACGCAGGTATGGAGGAGATCAAAACTCCAGACGTCCAGAGGCCCCCAGAACACAAGAGACCAAGGAAGACCAACAGAGGGGCAGCCGCTGCCACTATCCCAGAAAGAGCTGAGGAGAGTCCCAGATGAGGGGTCACTCAGCAGCCGCGGAGCAGAAGCCAGGGGGGGTTGCAGTGACGTGCCCGTGAGCTCCGCCGGCAGCCAGCTGTGCCTGAGTGACCGAGCCCCGGGCCGAGAGGCCGAAGGCACCCTGCCTCCGAAGTGGCCCGAGCGAGCCCCAGGCTCCAGGCCCCGATAAGCAGCCGCCAAGGAGTGAGCCGGTGTGTACCTGGGCGCCCACCCCCGGACACAAAGAACCACCAATGCACCGATGTCTGAGGGCGTCCACCACCGGCAGGGGGAAGTGGTGGGGGAGATAGGCCTCCAAACCTTGGAGGGCCTGAGATGTCCCCAGAGAGGTGGCGTCTGATACCCAACCTGACATATAGACACAGACATACAGGCACACACAGATACAAACATCCATTCCCACCCTCATGCTCTCATAGGCAATTATTCCACACTCAACCAACGCGGAGACAGACATAAAGAGACGCTGTACACACAATCACTCTCCCAAGTGTACTCCTAAGAACCGGGTCTGGGTACCCTTGCCCCTGGAGGGGGAAGCTGCACCCAGACCCAGGTGGTGTTACCCTTTTCCCTGCG
>JAQSNX010008140.1:0-13576 GCA_029532605.1 Oreochromis grahami
TCAAAGTAGATGTCTTTCTGAAAGTGCTGTAACTAAGTTTAAGAATATAATCCACCCACTGTTATCATCTTCAATGCCCTGTACCAACATAGAGCAGAGCAGCTATCTGAACGCTACTCCAACAGAGATCGATTATCTTGTTAATAATTTTACCTTCTCACTACGTACGACTCTGGATACTGTAGCTCCTGTGAAAACTAAGGCCTCAAATCCAAAGTACCTGACTCCGTGGTATAATTCTCAAACACGTAGCCTAAAGCAGATAACCCGTAAGCTGGAGAGGAAATGGCGTGTCACAAATTTAGAGGATCATCATTTAGCCTGGAGAAATAGTTTGCTGCTTTAT
Organism: Oreochromis grahami; assembly: GCA_029532605.1. Lineage (NCBI taxonomy): Eukaryota > Metazoa > Chordata > Actinopteri > Cichliformes > Cichlidae > Oreochromis > Oreochromis grahami. The sequence goes on from JAQSNX010008140.1 coordinate 347, forward strand.
AAGAAAGCCCTCCCGCAAAGCCAGAACATCTTACTATTCGTCACTGATTGAAGAAAATAAGAACAACCCCAGGTTTCTCTTCAGCACTGTAGCCAGGCTGACAAACAGTCAGAGCTCTACTGAGCCAACAATCCCTTTAACGTTAACTAGTAATGACTTCATGAACTTCTTCACAAATAAAATTTTTATCATTAGAGAAAAAATTACCAATAATCATCCCACAGATGTAATATTATCTACAGCTACTTTTAATACCATCGATGTTAAGTTAGACTCTTTTTCTCCAATTGATCTTTCTGAGTTAACTTCAATAATTAATTCCTCCAAACCATCAACGTGTCTTTTAGACCCCATTCCTACTAAACTGCTCAAAGAAGTCCTGCCATTAATTAATGCTTCAATCTTAAATATGATCAACCTATCTCTAATAATCGCCTATGTACCACAGGCCTTCAAGGTGGCTGTAGTTAAACCTTTACTTAAAAAGCCATCTCTAGACCCAGCTGTCTTAGCTAATTATAGGCCAATCTCCAACCTTCCTTTCATATCTAAAATCCTTGAAAGAGTAGTTGTCAAACAGCTAACTGATCATCTGCAGAGGAATGGCTTATTTGAAGAGTTTCAGTCAGGTTTCAGAGCTCATCACAGCACAGAAACAGCTTTAGTGAAGGTTACAAATGATCTTCTTATGGCCTCTGACAGTGGACTCATCTCTGTGCTTGTCCTGCAAGACCTCAGTGCTGCGTTCGATACTGTTGACCATAATATCCTATTAGAGCGATTAGAACATGCTGTAGGTATTACAGGTACTGCACTGCAGTGGTTTGTATCATATCTATCTAATAGACTCCAATTTGTGCATGTAAATGGAGAGTCCTCTTCACACACTAAGGTCAATTATGGTGTTCCACAGGGTTCAGTGCTAGGACCAATTCTATTTACATTATACATGCTTCCCTTAGGCAGCATCATTAGAAGACATAGCATAAACTTTCACTGCTATGCAGATGACACGCAGCTCTATCTGTCCATGAAGCCAGATAACACACACCAATTAGTTAAACTGCAGGAATGTCTTAAAGACATAAAGACCTGGATGGCCGCTAACTTTCTGCTTCTTAATTCAGATAAAACTGAGGTTATTGTACTCGGCCCTGAAAATCTTAGAAATATGGTATCTAAGAAGATTCTTACTCTGGATGGCATTACCTTGGCCTCCAGTAACACTGTGAGGAACCTTGGAGTCATTTTTGACCAGGACATGTCCTTCAATGCACATATTAAACAAATATGTAAGACTGCTTTCTTCCATTTGCGCAACATCTCTAAAATTAGAAATATCCTGTCTCAGAGTGACACTGAAAAACTAGTTCATGCATTTATTACTTCCAGGCTGGACTACTGTAATTCACTATTATCAGGATGTCCTAAAAACTCGCTGAAAAGCCTTCAGCTAATCCAAAATGCTGCAGCAAGAGTCCTGACAGGGACTAGAAAGAGAGAGCATATTTCTCCTGTTTTGGCTTCCCTTCATTGGCTTCCTGTTAAATCCAGAATTGAATTCAAAATCCTGCTCCTCACATACAAGGTCTTAAATAATCAGGCCCCATCTTATCTTAATGACCTTGTAGTACCATATCACCCCATTAGAGCACTTCGCTCTCGCTCTGCAGGCCTACTTGTTCTTCCTAGAGTATTTAAAAGTAGAATGGGAGGCAGAGCCTTCAGTTTTCAGGCCCCTCTTCTGTGGAACCAGCTTCCAGTTTGGATTCGGGAGACAGACACTATCTCTACTTTCAAGATTAGGCTTAAAACTTTCCTTTTTGCTAAAGCATATAGTTAGGGCTGGACCAGGTGACCCTGAATCCTCCCTTAGTTATGCTGCAATAGACGTAGGCTGCCGGGGATTCCCATGATGCATTGAGTTTTTCCCTTCCAGTCACCTTTCTCACTCACTATGTGCTAATAGACCTCTCTGCATCGAATCATATCTGTTATTAATCTCTGTCTCTCTTCCACAGCATGTCTTTCATCCTGTTTTCCTTCTTTCACCCCAACCGGTCGCAGCAGATGGCCGCCCCTCCCTGAGCCTGGTTCTGCCGGAGGTTTCTTCCTGTTAAAAGGGAGTTTTTCCTTCCCACTGTCGCCAAAGTGCTTGCTCATAGGGGGTCATATGATTGTTGGGTTTTTCTCTGTATTTATTATTGTGCTATCTACTGTACAATATAAAGCGCCTTGAGGCGACTTTTGTTGTGATTTGGCGCTATATAAATAAAATTGAATTGAATTGAATTAAAGTTTCATCCATCATGCATTTTATCTTATTTTTATTCATGTCAATCATAGCATTTTGTATACAACAGATTCAATATTGTTCCCAATGTCATATTTATTGTTCCTTTTATTGCAGCTTATTGGTGTAACTAACAGTGAAGTGTTCCAATGTTTTTCCTTGTGTTTATATTTGTAAGTTTCCTTTAATTGTGGAACTTTGTTTTGTAATTGGTGGTAGCGGAAGTAACGTGCAGCACGGACCGAGTTTGTGGTGACACAAGAGTAGAGAAGCATGGCGCTCTGTGAGTTCTGCTGCATCGTCCTACTGCTTTAAACTGGACTAAGTTTTAAAGAACACATACGTTGAGTTAAATTAAACCCAATTGTGGACTAACCCTTGAGAGGAGTAGCGGCTCGCGCGAGGAACGGACTTTCTCCCGTTCGGCTACAGCAGGCAATGAGGTGTGTTCAGGGTGCCTCTGTTAATTTGAGTTTCAATGAAAGTGACATAAGGCATTTATGTGTCTATACCTTTGTTTGGATTTACTGTGATAAGAGTGTTATTGTAATCATGTTGCTGATTGCAGTTGTTTTGTTTGGGTAGTTCTCACGATGATGATGATGACGATGCTGAGTGATCTTGTCGTCAACCATTGATTAAATCATCTGTAAACAAGAACTTGTCCACGTGGTGGCTGACGGGAGCTACAGTGAGAACTCATGTGCTCCTTGTGAGTGGGCGAGAAAGAAGAGAACCTAAGTCATCTCCAGCATGTCTACAAGGGTCCCCAGGCTCCTGCCAGAAGCCAAGAACGGGTTTGCTCACCCTAACAATTCAAAGAAAGGACATATTGATGTTCTCAAGTGTGCTGCAGAAAATTAACCTGAAGACCATTTTACAAGTTTGGATGCTTTAAAGTGTTGATAAGGATGTCCTAAAGTGGCTTCATTGTAGCTGCAAGCAAGAAGGTTCAAGTTTCCAATTGATCAAGAGTTTGAAATATTTGTGTCTTTAAGGGTTGTTAGTGATTGAAGGGTTATAAGAATAACCTACTAAAGCAGCCCCTGGATTTTATGCAAGGTTTTCCTTTATAAGACGTAACCAAGTTTTGTTACAAGCTATAAGGCAGTGTTATTTTATGTTATCAGGTACCTGTTGGCACTGTTCCTTTACTTAGCCTAACATGTCAGTCACAAATCTCTCTAAAGTGAGTGACAATCCTGAGGCAGAGACTGTCACCAGGCCTCAGCAAAACCCTCCACTGTGCAGTTCTCCTCTGCAAAACACAGATGGACCACAAGAAGTTCGAGTAACATCAAGGTGGAATAGGAAAGTCTTGACGATAGAAGAGGAGACTGGCAGATTTCCAAGCTTTAGCCAGTTTGTGCAGTTTCTCATAAGGGAAGCCAGGATCACATGCAATCCTGTGACTTCACTCCATGCCTTGAAACAGTGCGATGGAGAAAAAGCCAAGCCACAACGAAACCAGACTCCTGCAGCTAAAGTTCTAACAACAAACACTGATGAGAAGGCTGCTGCCAGCAGTTGTCTGTTTTGTGAAAGACCAGGCCACAGTATGTACAAATGTAGAAGATTTCTGGAACGACCAATATTGGAACGACACAGGTTTGTTCAAGATAATAAGCTATGCTTTGGTTGCTTAAAGCCTGGACATCACTCGAGAGACTAAGTACAGAAGCACTTGCAGTACATGCCAGAAAAGGCATCCACCTTGCTTACACGATGATCGAAGAGAAGAACAGAAGAAACGAAAGACTGAAGGAATAAGGCAGGAATGTAGACACAGAACGAAGCAATGAACATCTAGAAGAACGGGAAGCTAAAGTAATAAGTGTAATGTGGTGTCGCGAAAATGAGATAACCGTGGACGGTTACTAAAGTAGTGACAACGCCACCTGGGGGAGGGTGCTACAACCCCAGGAAAGATTTCTCTAGCCAATAAGAAGATTGTATTGGCTACCAAAGCCCACAGAGTCGTTATTTAAAGGCAGAGGTGAGACAAAGGGAGTTTATAATGCAAAGTTTATTAAGAGAAACTACTAAAACATAACTATAAGATTACGGCACCTAGGGTAGCAGGGTTGAGAGAGTAAAATAATAGATTAAAACACTTTATTACCAAACAATGATTAAAACAACATACTCCCTGCCACAATGCTACCCTAAAACAAGCACAATATATTAAAAAGAAGCAACTAAACAAAATGGTGGAGACCGGCCACTTGAGGAGGCAACCTACAGGGAGGAGTGCCCAAGGGTGCCACCAATTACTCACCCGTGTGATTTCACAGCAAACCTCACTCACACTAAACTCTAAATGGTGCAATCTGCCTATGCCCGGTGTGTACACTCGCATGCATCGGGGAGGGGATTCCACCTCATGTGCCTAGCCTCTGAACAAGCGGCCGCACCTCCACTAAAGCAATAAAATAAAAGATAAAACGTTAAACAATCAATAAAAGATCTACATAAAACCAACACATCCCAAATCACTATACGTTATAAAAGTAGTGCATAACAAACAGCATCTGACAAGACAGCAGCAGTATAATATACACCGCTCTCTAAGGGCAACTGAGTAGCTTTCCTTAAGAGATATGTGGAGCTCAACTGCCTAGTGCTGCAGCCACCTTAGATTGCCAAGACTGCCAAATGCCTTCTCTCAGTAGTGAAGCGCAGCTGTTTCTTATAGCCAGGTAATTGTCGGCTGAAAGGTGTGGATGTCAGTGGTGCGTTTAGGGACATCATGTAACATCCCAACCCAAAATCTACTTCACTACAATCTACCCCCGAGATTTGAATCGTCGTCCCGACGATTGACACTCACTGCCAAGGTCTAAACAGGGTAACTGTAGTAGGCACAGGTGCCTGTGAGTTCACGGCCTCTATTGCTCTACTTCCTGCTGCCTGGGGCAAATGGTGCGGATTTGGGTGCGTCCCCGCATTACCACGATTAGTCCTACGTAAAGGGGCTATATCACCAGCCATAACTGGCAGCTGGTCAGGGCAGGCCGACCCCGCGGAGGACGTTGAGGGTTCTAGCTCATCTGACCTACGAGGGCTAGGAGTCTCTGGTCTTTGTTGGCAACTGCTTGGGGCTGGAGTAGGTTCCGAGACCAATAAAAACCACTCGCCACCGTGCATCGGTTCTTCTACAGGGGCAGTAGTATACATGGACCCATTTTGGTGAGGGGCCTTTAGTACTTTATACGCCAATGAACTCATAGCACCCTTACTTTTATCACAACCGCCGAGTCCAACTTTCTTCAGATAGACCAACTGACCTTCTCGCAGGGGAGCATCCTTTGCTTGCTGGTCGTGGCGCATCTTACGCCAATCAGCTACAGGGGTTTGTTTCGGTTGGGGTGCAGGCAAATGGCCCCCACACACATTACGATGGGTTGGTGCATCCTTAGCCAAATGGCATCGCTCACACTCCTGGCACCACCGTTGGATGTCTCTATACATCCCTACCCAGTAGCACCATTGAGAAACCACATCTACCGTGCTCCGAACACCCTGATGACCATGCTCCTGGCACACATGTTGCAAAACTTGACCCTGAAGGGACTTGGGCAGCAATACCTGCAGTGTCTCTCCTCTCTTTGGATGACAGACCTTCCGATATAACACACCACCCTGCTCCACTAACCGACGCCATTGCCTGACCAAACCAAGGGCCAGCCTTGAAGTGCAACCACACTCCTTAGCGTCAGGGCCCCGCCTCAGCCTCCAAAATTGCAGAAAATCCCGGATCACGGGGTCCGTCTCCTGCAACATACGAAGGTCAGACAATGCGTACCCAGAAAGAGAAGTAATGGTTTTGAGTGAGGGGTTTTGACAGCTAGGGGTTACTGGTTTCCTACCAGTAACCTGCAGCAACGGGTCAGGTAGTACAGACTCTGAGCCTAGGATGCCCCCACCTGAATCTCGGCTCAATGGTTCAGGGGGTGGAAGTTTTCCTGCATGGAAGAACAGCCAACATCACTCAAACTGACTTGCGTTGCTGTTCCAGCTGACTGCACAGGCATGACTGTGGGCTCACCAGGGCACTCTCTGGCAAAATGCCCAACCTTCTGGCACCGTCTGCAAATGACAGCCTTATTACATGAGGCAGGATATGGTGTGGAAGCACTATTCAAAGCAGCAAGACTCTTTGTGAGTTGATTCAACTGCTCTTGCTGACTTTTAAGAATCTCTTTTAACTCCCGTATTTCAGATGCATAGGGTGCAATACCTGCCGGACTACCTCTAAAAGGGACCTCCTGGACAGTGTGTTGAAAGCCTAGCGCTGGGGGAACCGAGTAACTTCTATCCCTCCCGCCCCCTGGCATACCTCCACGCTCCCATAATATAGCCTCATGACGAACATCCATCAAGGTGGCAGTAGGGTGGCTGCGGACATACTGTTTTAATTCTCTGCGTAAGAAACAATCAAGCACATTTTCAACAAATTGGTCTCTAAGCAACACATCTTTGTTCAGCAGAACATGAGGGGACTGTTTCGCAACTCTGTCCATGAGGCACATAAGAGCATGCAAAAACTCTTGCAATGTTTCTCCCTCCTGCTGTCGTCTTGAAAAGAACTCTTCCTGCAGAGAAACATATGACTTAGTACATCCATACAGTTCCTGTAAAATAGTCAAAATCTTTTCGGGATCGTCTTTCTCCTCTGGAAGCCGATATTTAATCTCTTCTCTGGGCTCGCCTTCTAGATGATCATAGATGAAAAGGGCTTGATCGGCTGGTGAAAGATGTCGTACCCTCAAACAGGCCTGCACCTCTTCCACCCATTCAGCAATACCTATACCAGTCTTGCCGTTGAACCATGGGCACTTCCTTTCCCGAGGAATATAAATCAGTCTCTCCGTCGCGGGAGCTGAAACAGCAGAATGCCCATTGGTGGATGATCCTGTAGCAGCAGCACTGGTGCCAGGTTGTGCCGACCCTCGCTCTTGCCGCATCCGCCGATTTTCTGCTTGCAGCTGCGCTACCAAGTCTCGTAGCTCTGTGAGCTCTTCCTCCATAATAAGCCAGAGTATTTAAATATCACTTTATAAAAGCCAGAAGTCCGTCCCGACGGTGCCACTGTCTTGCCGCTGCACTACAATAACCAAACAAACCGAACAGATTTAACCCCCCAAAAACAAAACAACACAAAAAAAAAAAAAAAAAACATGCAACAGATCTCTGCCTGAAAATTTCCTGTCGACAACGCCAGATTGTGGTGTCGCGAAAATGAGATAACCGGGGACGGTTACTAAAGTAGTGACAACGCCACCTGGGGGGAGAGCGCTACAACCCCAGGAAAGATTTCTCTAGCCAATGAGAAGATTGTATTGGCTACCAAAGCCCACAGACTCATTATTTAAAGGCAGAGGTGAGACAAAGGGAGTTTATAATGCAAAGTTTATTAAGAGAAACTACTAAAACATAACTATAAGATTAAGGCACCTAGGGTAGCAGGGTTGAGAGAGTAAAATAATAGATTAAAACACTTTATTACCAAACAATGATTAAAACAACATACTCCCTGCCACAATGCTACCCTAAAACAAGCACAATATATTAAAAAGAAGCAACTAAACAAAATGGTGGAGACCGGCCACTTGAGGAGGCAACCTACAGGGAGGAGTGCCCAAGGGTGCCACCAATTACTCACCCGTGTGATTTCACAGCAAACCTCACTCACACTAAACTCTAAATGGTGCAATCTGCCTATGCCCGGTGTGTACACTCGCATGCATCGGGGAGGGGATTCCACCTCACGTGCCTAGCCTCTGAACAAGCGGCCGCACCTCCACTAAAGCAATAAAAGAAAAGATAAAACGTTAAACAATCAATAAAAGATCTACATAAAACCAACACATCCCAAATCACTATACGTTATAAAAGTAGTGCATAACAAACAAAACAGCATCTGACAAGACAGCAGCAGTATAATATACACCGCTCTCTAAGGGCAACTGAGTAGCTTTCCTTAAGAGATATGTGGAGCTCAACTGCCTAGTGCTGCAGCCACCTTAGATTGCCAAGACTGCCAAATGCCTTCTCTCAGTAGTGAAGCGCAGCTGTTTCTTATAGCCAGGTAATTGTCGGCTGAAAGGTGTGGATGTCAGTGGTGCGTTTAGGGACATCATGTAACATCCCAACCCAAAATCTACTTCACTACACTAATTGGACATGGCAGCCCATATGTAGACTGTGGAGACGCTATTGGAGTGAGTCCTCAAGTCATCACAAGGCAAGTGACACCGGATCTTCAGCTTCCATCGAGTCCCAAACAGGAAGTTCACTATGTATGCAGAACACAGATCAAGGAAGTCATCTCATCTGACATAATTAAGGTGCTTGAATGTGACTTTAATGAGAAAGTTCCTGAAGACAATCACTTCTCTCAAGATGACCTCCAGTTTTTGTCGAAATTGAAACAAGGAATCAAACACAAAGAAGATGGTCACATTGAGATGCCTCTTCCATTTAAACGAGAAAGGCCAAGCTTGCCAGACAATATGGTGTATGCTATCCATCGCCTTAAGCACCTAGAAAGGAAATTAAGGAGAAACAGCGGATATTACCAGGACTACAAAACGTTCAAGGAAAAGACCATAGTGCGTGGAGATGCTGAGAAGATCCCCAAAGCTGATCTCCACAATCACCCAGTGTGGTACATCCCACACCATGGTGTTTATCACCCGCAAAAGCCTGGGAAAATCCACGTTGTTTTTGACTGTTCAGCCCGGTTTCAGGGGACATCTTTAAATGATCATCTGTTGACTGGTCCAGAGCTGACAAATTCCCTTGTTGGTGTCTTGTGTGTCTTTTCGCAAGGAAAAAATTGAAATCATGTGCGACATAGAACGTATGTTCCACCAATTTCACGTGAGGGCAGAAGACCAAGATTACCTCCGCTTTCTCTGGTGGGAGAATGGAGATTTAGAAGCACAGCCAGCAGTCTATTACATGAGAGTCCATTTGTTTAGAGCTGCCTCATCTCCAGGCTGTGCTAATTATGGCCTCAAACATCTTGCTGCAATGGCAAGGGGGAATTTCAGCGAAGCATCGGTCCGCTTCATACAAAGAAACTTTAATGTTGATGACGGTTTGACTAGTGTATCCACCGAAGCAAAGGGAATCCAGCTAGTGAATGAAGCAAGGGAGCTTTGCAACACTGGCAACTTAAGGTTGCACAAGTTCATTTCCAAAGTAAGCACGTGTTGTCATCAATCCCAAAGGAAGAGTGTGCTGGAGGAGCCAAAAATTTGGATATGGCTCTTCATGAACCACACATGGAGAGAGCCCTTGGTGTGCAATGGTGTGTCACATCAGATGATTTCCAGTTTAGAGTGGTGGTGAAAGAAAAACCCATGAGCAGAAGAGGGGTATTGTCCACCGTGACCTCAGTGTTTGATCCGTTTGGCTTTGTCGCACCTTTCATCCTTTTAGGAAAGAAAATCCTCCAGCAAATGTGTCATGAGAGAGTTAGTTGGGATGATCCTCTTCCAGATCATCTGCTGCCCCAATGGGAATCCTGGTTAAGAGGACTGCAAGATCTAGCAACCATAAAGGTACAACGATGCTACCTACCAGGAAGCTTTGGCAAAGTTGTGAAATACGAGCTGCATCATTTTTCGGATGCCAGTGCCTCAGGTTATGGAGAGTGCTCATACCTGAGAGCAATAAGCACATCGGGAGAAGTGCACTGTTCCCTTGTGATGGGGAAAGCAAGGGTAGCTCCTTCAAAGGTAACAACTATACCAAGGCTTGAGCTCTCTGCAGCAGTGGTGGCAGTGTGCACAAGTGACATGCTCCAGAAAGAGCTTGAAATGAAAGCGCACCACAAAAACAACCTATCTGGAGAGACCTATTCAAAAGACTGTAACTCTACTGGAGGCTAACTGAAGAGTCGCTTGCCAATCCACCAGTTTCATTAATGTTAAATGTGATTTCTTGTTATATCCATACATGTTAAGTTTTATGGGAAAATCACAGGTGATTTTGTAGGACTGTAACTAACAGTGAAGAGTTCCAATGTTTTTCCTTGTGTTTATATTTGTAAGTTTCCTTTAATTGTGGAACTTTGTTTTGTAATTGGCGGTAGCGGAAGTAACATGGAGCACGGACCGAGTTTGTGGTGACACAAGAGCAGAGAAGCATGGCACTCTGTGAGTTCTTTTGCATCGTCCTACTGCTTTAAACTGGACTAAGTTTTAAAGAACACATACGTTGAGTTAAATTAAACCCAATTGTGGACTTACCCTTGAGAGGAGTAGCGGCTCGCGCGAGGAACGGACTTTCTCCCGTTCAGCTACAGCAGGCAATGAGGTGTGTTCCTGTGCCTCTGTTAATTTGAGTTTCAATGAAAGTGCAGTGAAAGTGCCATAAGAAGGCATTTATGTGTCTATACCTTTGTTTGGATTTACTGTGATAAGAGTGTTATTGTAAACATGTTGCTGATTGCAGTTGTTTTGTTTGGGTAGTTCTCACGATGATGATGATGATGACGATGCTGAGTGATCTTGTCGTCAACCATTGAATAAATCATCTGTAAACAAGAACTTGTCCGCGTGGTGGCTGACGGGAGCTACAATTGGTACATACACCCATAGCTGGACTGGCCATCGGGCATACCGGGCATTTGCCCGGTATGCCAATGGTGATTTTTCGTATTTTATGGGCCGATGTGTTTTTTTGTTTGTTTGTTTGTTTTTTCATAAAGGTATAAACAATTAAAGGTGGTGGATTGACCAGATGCTGGCAGATGTGTAAAAATAACTCAGTTGTTTGGTGGTGGCTATGGCGGAGCTTCCACAGATTCAGTAACATTAGCAAGTGGTGGAGGCCAGCAGGTGGATGAGGGAAAGGGGAGGCAGCAGGAGGAGAGACCCGAGGCGGCCGCTGGTCCGAGTATCAGGGGAACTGAATTTCAGGTAAGAAGTTATGAGCTGCAGTCTATCTGGGTCAGATAACCAAGTTTAGAACAAGCTAGAATGACGGAGTTTCTATACTGCCAGGCGGGTGCTATGATGTTACTGATAGTGAGGTCATAAGGTTAGTTGGTAGAGTTGCCAACCGTCCTGTAAAAAACGGAATCGTCTCATATTCAGAGAAAATAGTACACGTTCCGTATTGAGCTGAAAAGGAACACAGTTTGTCACGTACTTCAGTGTACTTCAATGGAAAAAGACACAAAGCTGGAGTTATTCTGTGTCTTTACGCTGTCAGCTGCCTCTTCTTCTCTCATTCTCTCCCCCTCCCTCTCCTGTTGCTGCTTCAATCATGAAACTGATCAATGATCAGCTGATCGGCTTTTCTGTCGCAAGTCCCATCTCTCTTGTTTGTTTATCGCCCACTTTGCGCCAGAAACCAGCAGAGGTCGCTCTAGAATAGAATAGAATAGAATAGAATAGAATAGAATAGAATAGAATAGAATAGAATAGAATAGAATAGAATAGAATAGAATAGAATAGCTTTTTATTGTCACTGTTACAAGAACAGTGAAAGGCAGTTTGGCATCTCTCCATGTGTGTGGAGTACACAATAGCGTAAGTATTTACACAATGACAAATTTACATTTACACAAGAAAGATATGTACAAGTTATACATACACCTGCAAACATACACGCACATACATACATATATGTATATATACATATTTGCATCCGTACATGCATACACACACATATTTCCACATACACGCTTACATCTATATACATACACATACATGCCATCTAACTAGCAGGTGCATTGAGAGGTGCAGTGTGATCAGTGATATTGCACATTGAGTGTGTGTGTGTGTGTGGGGGGGGGGGGATATTGCACACTGAGTGGGGGGGGGTGCTGTTGGAACTATACTAAATAATGTTATAATAAATACAGTTTAAAGAGGTAAGGGTGTTGGTTGCATTGAAGTATAAACAGAAATACGATTTATAAATAAGGTGTAATGTCCATGAGTGCTGGCAGTGCAGTTATCCTCCAATCAGGGTGGAGGTAGGGCATGTTTGACAGCCTGTGGGTAAAAACTTCTGTTGAGTCTGTTTGTCTTCGACCTGATGGACCTGTAGCGTTTACCAGAGGGAAGGGGGAAAAAGTGAGTGTCCAGGGTGCGAGGGTCTTTGATGATGATGCTGGCTTTCTGCTGAAGTCTGCCAGTATAGATGTCTCTGAGGGGGTTAGTGAAGTGCCGATGGCCCGCTCTGCTGCCCTTGCCAGTGTTGCTGATCTACACTACGGCAGCAGTGATCAGTGAGATGCTTGGCTACAAGTTGAACAGCCACAAGGGGCAGTACCCTCCATGGAGAAGGAGGCTAGAGGGCAAGATCAAAGTAGCACGGAGGGAGGTTAGCCAACTAACGGAGTTGCAGAAAGGCGCGACAAAGAAGGTGCATAAGAAATACAGCAAGCTGTCCATACCTGAGGCCTTGGAAACTGCCAAGCAAAGACTCACAGCCTTGGCCAGCCGCTTGAGGAAGTACACCAGAGAGATAGAAGGCAGGAGAATAAACCAGCTGTTCTCCACAGAACCAGCAAAGGTGTACTCTCAGTGGCAAGGGAACAATAACAGAACAGCACCACCAAGGCTGGAGACGGAGCAATACTGGAAGAGCATATGGGAGAAGGATGCAACCCATAACGGCAATGCTCAGTGGCTAGTGGATCTGAGGGCAGACCATAGCGACCTCCCTGAACAGGGTCCAGTAACCATCACAGTGGCAGACATCCAAGAAAGGGTCTCCAGTATGAAGAGTTGGACAACACCAGGGCCCGACATGGTTCACGCCTACTGGCTGAAGAAGCTGACTGCACTCCACGAGCGTCTGGCAACACAAATGAACCAGCTGCTAGTTAACGAGAGACACCTTGGAATGGCCTAACCGAAGGTCGGACGGTCCTGATCCCCAAGGACCCCAAGAAGGGACCGGTCCCATCC
>JAQSNX010008141.1:0-14867 GCA_029532605.1 Oreochromis grahami
GCAGCAGATTCGGCCGTGCCATAAAGCCAAGACGGGTCCTTGATTTGTAACCCCCCCCAAAAAAAAGAAAACAACAAATAAATAAATGAATATGTTGAGATATGTATAAAGCAAAACATGTATAAATTACATATATAGCATAGCATATTGAACCCTAGAAGTGTACTCTTTACACCTTGTTATTATAGTCTCATTACCAGAGGAGTGTTTTGTTTGTTAAAGGGAGATGTAATGTTCGAACTTTTATTTTGAAATCACCGGAAGTACACATGTACTCAAATTCAAATTCAAATTCAAATTTTATTTGTCACATACACAGTCATACACAGTACGATATGCAGTGAAATGCCTTATACAACTGCTCGTGACCTAAAGAAAAAAAAAAGGCTATGAATGAAATAGGAAATAAATATGAAAAATTAAAAGGGGTGAATTTAACTAGGAAGGAATAAAAATAGAATATATATGAATTAGAGTTGAAAATAAAATAACTGTACACCACAAATTAGAATGAAGGGTAAAATTAACTGGGAAAGAGTAAGATAACATATATCTGAAATAAAGTTGAAAATAGAATATCTGTACAACAAAATACTCAATACAATACAAATTAGAATGAAGGGTAAATTTAACTGGGAAAGAATAAGATAAAATATATATGAATTAAAGTTGAAAATAAAGTGACTGTGCAACAAAATGAACAGTATGGAAATAATAAGAATGTATGAGGAAATATAAGTATATATACAATATACAATAGCAGCAGCTGTACAAATATTAAATGGACATAAAGAAATATAAGAAATATAATGTCCAGTGTTGTGCAAACCACATTGTGAGTGTCTTGTGCAGTGCAAATATGCTTAAAGTGTTTGAGTGTAAGCAAAGTCCAGACTGTCCAGTGTGTGTGTAGGAATCATATGTGTGGGTCAGTACTATGTGGTGGTGTGGTTGAGAGACCGTATCGCCTGCGGGAAGAAGCTCCTCCTCAGTCTCTGTGTTGGTCCTCAGGGAGCGGAATCGCTTCCCTGACCTCAACAGAGAGAACAGTCCATTGTTGGGATGGCTGAGATCCTTCACGATCTTCCTGGCCTTGGTCCAGCACCGCCTGCTGTAGATTGAGTGCAGGTCAGGGAGCTCGGAGTGGATGGTGCGCTCAGCTGATCGCACAACCCTCTGTAGAGCTCGTCTGTCCTGCATGGTGCTGTTTCCGAACCAGGTTAAGATGTTTCCCGTCAGGATGCTCTCTATGGTGCATGAGTAAAAGTTCCTGAGCACACCGTTCCTGAGTACTCCGTGTGTGTTCAGGTGTTAGCTTAGTGTTTCTGACAGTTGTGTATATATACGGAATAAAAAAGGATCTGGATGACGAACCCGAGGCGATTTCTTCATAAACAGTAAGGACACAACAGCTCCAACCCATCGCTAGCCTTCACCGCGTTTGGGTCTAGCCAGCACGCCACACGGGCACGCCGAATTGCTGTGTTTAATTCGCGCGCTACCCTCGATCGTGACAACTGTCCACTGTAATGGATGTCATGGTAGATGCACCTTTATTTCTAACGAGCTTCTTCAGCTGAGCCACAGTGGTCCCTGCTCACAGTGGCAGACTGACTTGTAGAAACAGAAATCAAACAAACAAAAATAGAAATAGTCTTTTAAAAACATGAAGCCAAAGTGAGCTACATCTGCTACAAGCTCATATTTTCAGAAGTGTTCCTACATAAATCTGAGAACAAACACAAAGCATCACATTTTGATGTTAGCGGTTCACTTTCCTCACAGAGAGTCACGCTGCATTCTTGATTTCTCTGATAGACATATTCTCATTTAGTTGAATTCCTCTTTCTATTCCATTTATATTACTGAAGGACTTTTAACATTTTCCCTTTATCTCTTAATGTTCCTCATTAGTGTTTCTTTCTTCTGTCCATCAGGACGCTATGTTGAGAATCACGGAGTAATTCATAACATGTGGTTCAACACTACAACTCAGGAGAAGAAGGGGTACTACGTGACTCAGTTTGTTGATTCATACTGGGACAACGGCAGCTTACCCATCTGGATAATAGCACAGAGACAGGTTCTTTAGAATTGTCTGTACCTTACCTCAATGATTTAAAGTTCCTGTGTCATGTAGCTGTTGAATTATGTGTAGGATTACACTTGTTTCCCTTGTTTTAATGTAGTTTAATGTCCTTCCTAGTCTCCTACATCTCCTTCCAGGGTCTCAAAGCAGGATCTCTACATTTCCCTGGTACAGCAGCCACCTACAAAGGGGAGACTGTCAGGGTGAGGGAAGGGGAACCACGTTTATATGATTATTCTAATGAAACAGAGTAGAGGTTGAACATCGACAAAGTGATTGGAGAGTGGTTCCACCAACAGGACCTGGACTTTGTCTCTTTGTATTTTGGAGAACCAGATGGGACTGGGCACTGATACGGACCAGATTGCCCAGAACGCCGGGAAATGGTTCGACAAGTGGATCGTACTGTGGGCTACATCAGGGATAAAATCCAAGATCATGGCCTTACTGACCGACTCAACGTTATTATCACCGCTGACCATGGGATGACTACTGTTCTACGGGATGCACAGGTTGAAGAGATCATCCTCTCTAAGATTCCTGGTTTCAACTTCAGTGATATTCAGTTCCATCTGGTGGACTATGGACCTGCTGGGATGCTGCTTCCTAAGGATGGGATGCTTGAGAAGGTCTACAGTGCCCTGAAAGGAAGTCACCCTCATCTTCATGTGTATAAAAAGGAAGAGATGCCAGTGTGGCTGCACTATAGTAAACATCCTCGACTCCTTCCCATCATCCTTTTTGCTGATCCTGGATACGTAATCAATGGGGTGAGAGAATTCATGCGTCAGGGATTAATGAGCAACTGATAATTGCTCATCCCTTTTTAGATATCTTTCACCAATTGAAATACCATATCTTAAAGATTTTCTAGAAAAGCTTTACACAGATACATTGTAATGCCAAAATGTGTGGCACTTTGAAATGTAATGTCTACTTTCTGAAAATGTGACTACTTAGCATGTGGCTAAAACCCAACCCTGTCCCTAGTCAGATCACCCAAGACTTAGTGGATAATAAGAGGTAAACTCCCACCGTGCTCTTAGTATCTCTGAAACCTTGAGGATAACATCAACTACCCTTTTGCACAGCTTGGTGTGATCCTACTGAGTAAAATTTCAGGGTGGAAGTGTTTGCAAAAGCTTCGAATCATAACCCAGGGAAACAAAAATAATCAAATGTATAGTTACATATGCTTACCCTTTTCTACAACTCGTGATTTTCTCTGTTTTCTCCAACTTCTAGTTCTTCCCTGTGCAGTTCAACAAAGGAGAGCATGGCTTTGACAACCAAGTGATGGACATGAAGCCTTTCTTCAGGGCAGTAGGGTCTGATTTGATTGTTGGGTTTTTCTCTGTATTTATTATTGTGCTATCTACTGTACAATATAAAGCACCTTGAGGCGACTTTTGTTGTGATTTGGCGCTATATAAATAAATTGAATTGAATTGAATTGAATTGAATTGAATTGAATTGAATTCCAGAAGTATTTAGTGGTTGGGCCCTTTGAGACTGTTAATGTGTACCCACTGATGTGCCATTTACTAGGAATAAACCCAGAGATCAATGATGGACACCTCGACAATACCAAGCAAATGCTGCTCCCCAAGAAAAACACAGAAGGTAACAACAGCAGTGGCAAATTTTGTGTTATAGAGATAAAAGAGAAAGCCCCATTTTAAATGGTAACTGGACTGACTTACACAGCATCAAACTGCTGGGACCAATCCCCATCGCTAGCTATGACTGCTTGTTGCTGTAGGTGATTTTAGGTGTAGAGTATTTCTTTGATTTGTACAAACTACTGTAAATACACAAGTAGCACCTCGGATACATAAACACCATTTTTTGGTGCTAAAAAAACTTTCTTCTCAGTCTTGCTTTTTACACAGATTTTATTTATATAGCACCAAATATTAATAATAATAATGTAAGTTGAGGACCTTACAACAATACAAAAAAACAAAACAGAGAAAACCACAACAGTCATATGACCCCATATGAGCAAATGCTTTGGCGACAGTGGGAAGGAAAAACTTGTAACAGGAAGAAATCTCGGGCAGAACCAGACTCAGGGAGGGGCGGGACCATCTGCTGTGGCCAGTTGGGATGAGAGAAGGAAGACAGGATAAAGACATGCTGTGGAAGAGAGATAGAGATTAATAACGAGTATGATTCAGTGCAGAGAGGTCTATTAACACCCAGTGCATCATGGGAATCCCCGGCAGCCTACATCTATTGCAGCATAATGATGTTAAGGTTCAGAAATATTGAGGGGGAATCCAAAAATAACCACAGATCCAGCCGGGTGCAATTAGAAGGCATTTTTTTTTTAACCTGTCCCGTTTGGCTCTTTTGCCATCAGAATTATTGTCTAAAGGCGAAGAAAGATGCCCAACGGATTTACTTTACCAAATGGACCATCCCAGCCTTGCCGTAATGGTCCATCTGATTCACCTTTTATTGTTTAGTTTATTTTCACTTGCTGAATACGGGACAGACTTGACTGGTGGAAAGAAAGAGGAGACAGAAAGAGGGAAAGAAAAAAAAACCTGAGAAGAGGGACGGGGAAAAAGGGCAAAAAACAAAAACCAACAGAATAAGCAGACAAAAAAAATACATATCGATCACCTGGATCACCTGTCGAGAAAGAAAAAAGAAAGCAAGCAGAAGAAAATGAGAGTAATAAACAAGATCACAATGATATATGGGAATATGACAGTAAATTATGGGAATATGACAGTAAATGTGACAGTAAATTAGATGGCATTTTAATGTACACATGTGCGGAGTCCAACAGCCCAATCAGCGTTGAACTAACTCACAATAGTCAGACAAAGGCTTTATAGGGTTTCTGTTGTCAGGCAGACTCAATACAGCATACGTCAGCCTAAACCACAAATGTTCTGTTGACAACTTTGAACACAGTTTTAAAAAAGAACATTGTCTTCGGCTCGGTGCTTCCCCTCAGCTCGTCTTCGCTGTCGCTTATCTCTGGGACATCTGGTGTACTTCCTGGAACAGACTAACACGTACGCCCCGACTTTGCAGTTGCAAGCAAAACATGATTAAACTCTTACCTACTCAAAGGAGTCTATCTAATATGTGTGTATGTATATGTCAGCTTCTGCTGCCCTTTGTTTCACCTCTCAGCTCCCCAGCTAGACCTTGTAACCTTTCCACTAGACAGAAGGCCAGCACAATTGAAACTATGTGTGTGTGTGTGTGTGTAATAATCTTGACTGATATATAAAATATATAAAACAAATGTTTCAATCTAATACAACTACTTAAAGCTTAATCAAAGATAAATGCATAAAAGACACCCTACTCTTAACTTGCACTTAGACTCGGCTTTCAGTTTCACTTCTGCAGAAGCATGCCTTGCAGAAGTGTTTCCTGTCTCATTTTGGCACAGAGTTACTCTACGTGGGGCCTTTTCTTTCACCATGCCGTCTGCGTACAAACATTTTAAGATTATAAATTCAACTCAACAGTTTAAAGTGGTTCTCGCTGGACTTGTAATAAAAACTAATATAATACCAATATATTTGAACATCTGAATGCATCTGCATGCAACATCACTATTAATAATGAAATGATAATGATGATTATAAAAATAGCAGCAAAAATATCTTTCTCTTCCTGACATTAACTAAGGGAGGATTCAGGGTCACCTGGTCCAGCCCTAACTATATCCTTTAGCAAAAAGGAAAGTTTGAAGCCTAATCTTTTTTTTTTTTTTTTTTTTTTGCAGTCCCCTCATAAGCAACTTCAGATATTTTCTGAATGAGTCTGATATCATGTTTAATTCGGCATATTTTTTTTTCTATGTTTATTTATGCATATATGCAAAACAAATAATACAAAGACAGGAAATACAAATACAAGATCTTTGATTTGGCACAGACATCCATATTCCAGATAACTTGTTAGTACCATTTTTTTTTTTTTTTTTTTAATTGGGGGAAAGAAAGGGGGAGAAAGAAAGAGGGAAAGAAAAACAGTGGGGAAGAGGGACGGGGAAAAGGGCAAAAAACCAAAAACCAACAGAATAAGCAGACAAAAAAAATACATATCGATCACCTGGATCACCTGTTGAGAAAGAAAGAGAAAGCAAGCAGAAGAAAACGAGAGTAATAAACAACATCACAATGATCTATGGGAATATGACAGTAAATACTAAATGTTAGACATTATTGTGCAGCGCGTAAGATCGACAGCGCACAGTGTGCTTTGAGGTAAGAGCCAAAAAGGGTGTAGTTTGTGTGTGATCACCCGTGTGTACACCTGTGAGCATGAAGGCGCTTGTTTTTAAAAGGTTCCTTCATGTAATGATCTGCTAGAGGGTGTGGGGGGGGCACTGCCCCGTCCTCCAGAGCATGACGCAGGTATGGAGGAGATCAAAACTCCAGACGTCCAGAGGCCTCCAGAACACAAGAGACCAAGGAAGACCAACAGAGGGGCAGCCGCGCCACTATCCCAGAAAGAGCTGAGGAGAGTCCCAGATGAGGGGTCACTCAGCAGCCGCGGAGCAGAAGCCAGGGGGGGTTGCAGTGACATGCCCGTGAGCTCCGCCGGCAGCCAGCTGTGCTCATCACTGCTTAAAACTACACACATTTCTCTCTCTCTCTCTGTCATAAACAGGAAGTAGCATTACAGCTGTGCAGGACACAAACCGATAAATGACAGAAACAGCTTTGAGCTCCAACAACTTTATGTCACCAGCTGTGGAGCTCAAAGTGTGATTCAGTAATGGGACGAATTCTGCAGGATTCTTTTCATTTGTGTTAATTGTGTTATTTTGTTTTCAAAATTTGACTGTAGTTCATTATGACCTAAAGTTAGCTTTCTGCTTACATTAAATAAAGCTGAATCTGAAAAAAAAAAAAAAAAACATTATGGGTCATTCCCACGACCCACAGTTTTACTGTGTTCCAGCAAAGTATCCAATAGCAGTGACAACTCCTCCACAGTAGCAGGTGGGATTTTTCTTTTTTGAGGACGGCTCCTTTTACCTTTCAATACGGATGGTCTGTTTATGTTTTGATCAAGAGCCTTTTTGTCACGGACCCGGCTCTGGAGGACTCGGGGGGTCCGTGAGCAGTTATGGACTGTTGTTGTTGTTATTTATTATTTAGGGGCTGTGTCGTCTACTGTTTCGTCCACAGTTGTATGTGTAGTGTGTGTTGCGTGTGGGTTTGCTTCTCCCTCTCTCTCTCCCCGGTCCTCGGGGCTGTCTACGGAAGTGCGCGCCGTGGGAGAGGCGTGTCCTGGCGACTGTCGTCATTGGAAGTCCCTCTTCACTGTTGCCGGTCCACCTGCAACTGATTACCTGACCAGCTGTTGGTAATCTTCCTTCCCGGCTAGAGAGAGGTATTTAACCTGGACTCGCGGCGACAGTCGACGTGGGATTATTACTCTGAACTGGTATAGTCCGTGCGAGCAGCGTGAGCGTGTTAGTCGGCTAGCGTGTGGCTAATTGTGGACTTTCCTTCTTCCTCCAGGATAGCCGAGCGGAGAAGCGAGTTGGGGAGCACACGCACTAAGGGAGCTACAGCACGGGACGCACTGGGAGCAGGAGACGAGCACCATTGGCAAATTGCACCTTTGAGTTAATTGTTGGACTTACCTTCTGTTCACTGTAAATAAAGTGCACTGTGGCATCGAAGAGTCCCGCGTTTTGGGTCCTACTTTCCTCGTCAGACCGTGACAGTTTTTTTGGGCAGCTGAAGAGGAGAAGTCTATCTTATGGCTAACCTCTGGCTGTATCTTGGTCACATTACCCAGCAAAAACCAGTATGCAGGTTCATCTGTAACAGTCCTTGTGCCACAGATCCGCACTGTTGCTTCTACATTAAACAGAAGAGCAGCGACATGGATGCAGGTCTCCGTGACTCCGGCCATACAGGTGCAGTGGGCGGCTTCAACCTTCCCTGTGATGCTCACAGTGACCCATGGCTGCAATGCTGGTTCATTCAGTCTTTGAGAGTGCAGCACCTGAAACACACACAAAGTTCATTTAATGACAAGAACTATGAGCCAAGGCCGACACAGATGTGTTTTATCTAGAGCTGGGCAATATAAGATTTTTTCATATCACGATATGTTTTTTCATTTCAGGCGATAACAATATATATCACGATATAAGCCAAATAACTATATTTGTAAGATTTAAATGTGCCGTTGCTCACAAGTAAAATGTGAAATAATCAGCAGCTTGTTTTAATTAAAATATTTATTTCCCATAATAAGTTCAACAGGGTAGATGTACTTAAGGAACATGAGACTTTTTCAGATAAATAAAGGCAAATATTGCAAACTACACAAAAGGCAGCCGCTAAAGCGTTTAAGTTTCAAAATAAAACAAACAAACAGACTAAATTGTCAATTCCACTTAGAAACAAAATATTAATTCTAAAAATAAATCTTAGGTCATTTTACAGAAGAACAGACAAAATTGACTAACTTTTGTCAATATCAAATAAACTGAGAACTAAAAGGAAATTCACAGTCTCTCCTTGTTGTATAGCTTAGCTTTTCAAACAGTTTTAACAGTTACTTTAGTCTGACAAAAGCCGAATGATGAATCAGCGCTTTCAGTCAGAGATTGAGCATGCACCGCTTTATTGTATTTCCAGACTTGCTTTCGGCACAATTTACAGTGCACGCTACTCTGTTTTTGTCAGACTTGAAATAGCCGAAATACTTTCACACTACGGAACTTCTGTGGCCCTTCTGTTCGACAAGCTCTCTGGCATTGGAACCATCATCTGTTTTTTCTTCGGTAACCTTCGCTCACGCTCTCAGTTGATTTTTCTCTAGTCGGCAAACTCATTTCCTTCATTACCCGGGCTGCACGGCTGCAAAAACAAATACACATGTGCGCCTTGGCACTTGTGCTGACGTGACGCTGTGGCTGTGATTGGTTCGGCTCTGCGCTAGTGAATTTGGATTGGCTGTTCTTTTTTTTTAAGAGGACAAGAGAGATGAGGCCTATTGCAATAGTTTAATTTTTCTATCTAGAAAAAGTTATTTCGCAATACATATCGTTATCGTTCTATCGCCCAGCTCTAGTTTTATCTACTTTATCATAAATGTAACAAAGTGTTTAGAAAGTTACCACATACATGTCATTTTTCATTTTTTTTATGCATCCATCTAAAGAATGCTGCATGTTATATTCTAAATCTGCCTGTTCTCTTTCAGAAACCTGCCTGCAGAAAATGAACCTAAAGTATGTAATGCAAGGATGTAATCACTGTCAAGATGAAGAAAGCATAAAGTGACAATTATGAATCACTTAATATGATAAGGAGATTGTGCAGGTCATTAATCAATGTATAAAACTAAAGATGTATTTTTAGTGACACAGGATACAAATATGGAAGCAAGATGTATAATTTGAATTATTTATAATAAATATGAATAAATTATTGCAATTTTTTTAACCATAAGGAATAACAAAATTCTTCAGGACAATATGACATCAATGCACTGAACTCACTATGTTATCCCTCTAACAGCCTCCACATGTTCTCACTGTAATTTCCCCTCATGAATGAATTTATGCTGCACTAATTTGCAGTGTTGGGTAAGTTACTTTAAATTAGTAACTTAGTTACATTATTAGTTACTTCTATCAAAAGTAACTCAGTTACTTCAAGTTACTCGTTACTTTCAGAGTAACTAGTTACTAGGGAAAGTAACTTTGGTTTTACTCATGTGTTGCTTCCGTAACTGGATACCCAGCCAGACTGCCAGTCTTCTAGCTTGCTTACTTGCCACAAGTGCACTGTGCCACCTACCAACAGAAAGGAAAAAATAATGTGCACATTTCCACGAGAGAAATCCCACGCCTGGACCGTCGTTGACCGCCGCCATGATTCTAGCCTGCTTTTTACATCCAACACAAAAACTGCAGTCGTGGTGCTTTTGATTGTACTCAGAACTTGGAAATTCTGCCTTCTGAATAGGAAGATGTAGGTAACACCAGACTGCAGATGAGCTGCATACAGAGCTGGATGGGACAAAAAAATCGTCCCGAGCATTTTGACTAGAGACCGGCTCACCATTATAGGAAAAATCATAAAGCCTTTGAATGAAAATAAACACTGTTGTGACAGTGATGTACACTGTTCTGATGGTATATATGTATCGATCTATCAATTGTTTGTTGTAAGACTCAGATAATAATAAGGACATCTCCTGGTTTCATCTGCATGTTTCCCTCTCACCAGATAACCAAACCGATATCATGACCAGCAGCTTTACAGCTGTGGCTCCAGCAAACATCAGCTGATACTAGAAATTAATATTAAATAAATTCTAACAGCTGATCAAGATTAAACGTGCTGCTGTTGTTTAGTGCGACATCCGCTGGTTTCCTCTTTCTGGCGCAAAGTAGGCGATAAACAAACAAGAGAGAAAAGCCGATCAGCTGATCATTGATCAGTTTCATGATTGAAGTAGAAACGGGAGAGGGAGGGGGGAGAATGAGAGAAGAAGAGGCAGCTGTGCAGCTTCAGCTTTGTGTCTTTTTCATTGTAGCTGAAGTCCGGGACAAACTGTTCCTTTTCACCTCAACACGAAACGCGTAATATTTTCTCTGAATACCAGACGATTCTGTTTTTTAGGGGACGGTTGGCAACTCTAATAATTAACCGTATGAACAAAATAAAGTTCAACATCAGTAACATAGCACCCACATAGCTGTATAGAAACTCCGTCATGCTAGCTAGCACGCAGTACGAAAATGTCAGCATACTGAAAATAAACTCCACCTAAACTTGGTTTATATCTGACCCGGATAGACCGCAGGTCATAACTTCTTACCTGAAGTTCAGTTCACCTGACACTCTCGGACAGGTGTTCTGGGAACACTGGCGGCCGCTTCGGGTCTCTCCTCTTGCCTCCACTTTCTCTCATCCACCTGCTGGCCTCCACCACTTGCTAATGTTACTGAATCTGTGGAAGCTCCGCGATATCCACCACACGAAGTAACGAATAACGAGCCTATCTAAATCCCAGTAACGAGTAATGCGTTCCTGGTTTTGGCATAATAACTAGTTACCGTGCTCGTTACCACAATAATAACGTAGTTACTGTAACGCATTACTTAATAATGCGTTAGTCCCAACACTGCTAATTTGAATGTTTGGAGGGAAATCAAACGCATTTCACATGCAGTACTCGAGCTGACTTACCTTTGTTTGAATGATGACTTGTACGCGCTGACTCCACAGACAAGGTATGAAAATATGTCAGGCTATATCAATAGCGGTTGGTCTTCAGGGTTTCTACTCCACCGCCGTATTTCATACGGGTCCACATTTCCAATGCACGCGATTTTCTGCAAGTACCGCCGCTTCGCCTCTGGACACAATCGGTCTCCATACAGTCCATTCTCTTTTGAGCTGCTTTTAAGCATCTTTCTTGTCGTCGTCGTTCCAACACAGTGTGTTTGTTTTTATTCGTAGACCCCGAAAATGGCGCCGCGCTCCCACAATGCATTGCGGCGTGACGTCAACTCCAAAGTCCTATATTGTGGTTGGGGGTGGGGAGTAGTGACCAGGGTGTTTGGAGGAGGTGTGGCTGAAGTGTCAGAGGTGGAACAGCAGCAGTGGAGGTGGGTGAGTCTGCAGCCGATGTTGAAGACTGCCTCCTGGATTAATCAAACCTGTTAAAGAAGTGATTCAGTTCATTTGCCCACCTCACATCCCCCCTGGGCAGAGAGAGTGACACACCTGTCGTGTATGTCTGTGGACTGTGGAAGAAAGCCAGAGAACCCTGAGAAAACAACCCACAGAGGCAAAGGAGAACATGCAGACTCCACTCAGACAACAGGAGCCTTCTTGCTGTGAGGTGATAGTGCTGACCACGGAACCAAAACGTTTATGAGCCACAAATAATTGGACATGATGTGATCTAACTGGGATAATCTTGTCATGGTCCTGGGCCACGTTGGCCCAGTATTCTTAGTTTTCCTGTATTTTGTTCCTTATTTAGGCCATGCTTCCTGAGTTGTTCTGTTACGTTGTTTCCTTATGTGTTTTTCCCCTTGTGACTCTTACCCCCTGTGTGCCCCTCTGTGTATCTGTGAGCCCTCGTCTCTCCTTGTGTTTTATTCCATGTTTTACCCAGCCCGTTATGTCTGTGCTCTCCCCGTGCTCTCTCTCCTCCTGTCTGAACCTCTGTGCACTTCCTGTTTTACTTTGACAGTCTCCCGTCTGTGTTGCATTCACTCCTGCTGTGTCTTGTTATGATTATCAGTGTCACCTGTGTTCCCCGTGTGCTCCCACTTCCCTCGTTAACCCTCTGTGTATTTATGTCTGCCTCTCCCTCAGTTCTGTGTCGCGTTCTCCCTCATGCTGTGTGTGTTTCTCCCTGCGTTTCCCAGTGAGCTTTATATTTAGTTTTTTGCAGTTTAGTTTCGTATTGTTTGTTATCTGTTCCAGCAATAAAGCTGTGCTTTTGAGTTCAAGTTCAGTCCCCGTGAGTTTGCGTTTGGGTCCAATCCCTGCCTGCCACACAGCGACACATGACAAATCTATTGATTCAGTCAATTTTAAAATCAACAACATAATGAGACGAGTTGCATCTTCTGTGGTGATACATCTCCAGACCTGCACTGCTGACAGACCCTCAGCTGTGCCTTGTTGTGGTGTCGCTCTGCCTTTGCTCTTCAGCAAGGGGGCATCAGCTAACCTTTCAAGCTTTTTCTATCAAAATGCCATAAAAGTTACATCATTCTAAAAACAATTCTGACTAATTAAAACTGTATATTAGAGGATGAACAGGCTTATAACACTCAGACTCAGATTCTAATGTTGTTGAACCTGTTAAAAAACTTTGCAATCATGCATAATTACCACAGCAACAGGCAGCTGCACTGAAACGAATCTTCCCACAGTGACAGTGAGCTGCAGTGGTGCTTAAGCTAGATTTTGTAATCATTCTTGACCAACTTTTTTTCTTAGACGCACCAGCACAAAAGTTAGGTGCACCCAAATTTTTCCACTGCATCGCTCAGCACTGCAGTTTTACACATGCACTTTTTTGGGGGGGAAATTGCTGTCCATACAGACAATATTGGTTTGTCTGTATGCGTTGGCACTCTTTGGTAATATTGTAGAAAATGTTAAACTTAATCATCATCTTCGCTCCTCTGATGACCTGTTTGCTGCTGCCTGCTGCTGAAAGGCAGTGGGGAGAGGGGACACTTGGGCAGTGCATTTATTGCAGCATATAATGTGTTTCCTGGATACACTGCTGTTTTTTCAGCGCTCAGAGATTGATGGCACCGTGTCAGAGCTGGCTATTGTGAGGAATTGAGGTGTTATTTTTCTGCCATTTTTATTATTCGATTTTATTAATTCTATTTTTATTATTTTGCTATTGCTATTACATCATAATCATATAACAAGCATCTGCATTGACACATTTATTAAGAGTGATATTGCATTTAGATGTTTAAACATATTGGCACCCAATTAAGTTTTTATTACAGGTGCAGTTATAATCACTTTAAACTGTTGAGTTGAATTTATAATCTTAAATGTTTATATGCAGACTGCAGTGTGAAAGAGTAACTCTGTGCCAAAATAAGACAGGAAGTTACATGCTTTGCAGGAAGTGAAACCAAAACCAGAGTCTGAGTGAAAGTTATTCTGAGGAGCTAGTCGGCAGGTGAAATGGGGTGCGATTGTGGTCTAATAAACACACACACACACTTAGTTAGAGGGATCATTTATAGGGGAAAGTTCAAATTGTTTTGCTTGGGGTTGCTTTTAGACTATATTAGGAGGAGCGAACATATTGGCAACTTTTGAAACTGTTGGAACTTCTGTTATGAAAATGATTATAATCATTTATACATAATTGCATTTTGTGCTTATTAAAGAGCTGTTGCTCCTTGGTCAAGTGAGGGTCAAAATCTTTTGGTTGGCGTTATGACCAGCCAATCTACTGTGAGTTTGACTGGAGCTGTGGAAGGATCGCAACACACGCTTACAAGACATGTATATCAGGTGATTTTTATGATCTTTTATTAGTTTACATTCTTTGATTAAGTTTTAAGTAGTACCATTTAAGTAAGACATATATTCAATATATTACACATCAGTTTCAGTTGTGTATGTGCTGGCCTTTGTCTGAGGAGAAGGTGAGAGGTGAGACAAAGTGCACCTGCGCTGATGACATAACCACATACATACATACGCATAGTAGTAGGCTCATTTTGTGGTAAAGAGTTCAGATTTAATTCTGCTATAACTGTAAGAGTGCCGGCGTACGCGACCAAGCTGTTTCAGGAAACCAATCTGCTGATTCCAGCGATAAGCGCCAGCGGTGTGGGGGAAAACATCTGCATGGAGGCGAAGACGCGATGTTCTTTTAATTGTGTCTCAAGTTGTCAAATAGAACATTTGTGGTTTTGTGATGACGCAACGAGAGGGCGTCACAAAATATACTCTGATGCATATTAAACTGTAGTTTGATGTTAGGAGGATGAGATTGTGGGGCTCTCTGCTTACGGAGTCAGCTCATTCTCCCACGCGTGTCTTTTCCTTAAAATCATCGTCTTTACCTTTTGGACCAGTGTGGTTACTTGCATTCTGCCTGTATTTACTTCCCTATATTTTTGAACCTTAACATTTTGGGGGCTCGTCCGAGCGGGGAAGTGAGACAGGACGGAGAAAGGTCCGAGGCATCAGACGCTCAGGCATTGGTCAGTGGTCAAAGTGAGTGACAAGCTGGCATACATCAAAAGGTAGGCACC
>JAQSNX010008142.1:0-14785 GCA_029532605.1 Oreochromis grahami
GGCTTGGGTCATTTAAGTTCATCACTTTTGCAGTTGAATTTTTGCTGGTGAATATTTGACGGTGAATTTTTTGCAGGTGAATTTTGTTCAGGTGAATATTTGATGGTGAAATTTTTGCAGGTGAATTTTTGCAGGTGAATGGTTTTTGCAGGTGAATTTTTGCAGGTGAATTTTTTGCAGGTGAATATTTGATGGTGAATTTTTTGCAGGTGAATTTTTGCAGTTGAATTTTTTGCAGGTGAATTTTTGCAGGTGAATATTTTTGCAGGGAAATTTGGAGGATAAAAATTCAGTGTTATAAATTCAATGTCTAAAAATAGTTGGATTCTGATGATACTATATTTCTATATTTCTTCCATACACAAACATGTTTCAGATGATTCAGACCTGGAAAATGAATGAATCACACAAACAGAAGGCACTCTTTGATGGACAACAAACAGGCTGTACGCACTTAAACATTTGTAATTGGCCAATCTTGCAAACACTCTCCAAAAGCACAAACACTGTAGCCCTGCACTCGCATACAGTCTTCGAGCACCACAGAAACCCAAAGTCACATGCTTACATGCACATACATACACACACATTCTTCACAAACACAATCCACCGCTAGCATGACCTCAGCCTGCCTCAGCTATAACCACAGTGGAAACTCAAACTACATAATTGAAAGGATAGCAGTCAGAGGAACCCTGTTGATTACTCAGTGCTTCCAGCTTCTTCCAAGCAGCTCTGCTACACATTAACTGGTCAAGCTAGGCATTTACTCTTGTCCTCTGCTTTAAACTGGCAGGGACAGATCATCAATACTGCCATAAATCGCTTCACAGCAAATGTGTATAGGGACTGGATGTCTTTAGCAGCCCGTGGGTTCATTGCACCAGAAGAATCTCACCACGCCGACGGAAAGCTGACTCATTCTGGTCACATCCATTTGCGACTTATTTTAATCTCGAGCATTTTGAATGGAAGTGAATGAGAGACAAAGAGAATGACAGAGAAGTACAATAGAAGGCGCAGACAGATGAATCTGTTACCACAGTACTATTAAAGTGTTTCCAAAAGGCTCCAATAAGAAGAGCAATGTAGCTCCAAATCGAATGACTTGCTCTAGTGCATGTAACATAGATTGGCTTTCTTTTTTGACATGTCAGAGTACTGCCATTAGAGTAAACCGCAGGGTATTAAGAAGAATATTAAATAGAACCGCAACTAATCCTTCACTCAAATACACTCAACTTTCCCATCTAACTCAAACTGTTTCCAGCGTTAAATAACTGCAGATAGGAGAAAATTGGGATTAATGTTTTTGCCTCATGGCATCCAATGAAGAGTAGAAATATCACATAAACTATTTTAACCTCATGGAAACTTGTGTTTCTTTCATTTCAAACCAAAGGACAGTGACTGAAGTTTGAAAATCACAATGATGTTAAATGCATTATAGATCGCTGTCAGTTTAACATGCGCAGAAATGTTTAATCTTACCAGCAAAGAGGGCAACGTTGGCGTGCTTGGCATCATACGGACAGCGCGCCATTCCACTGATCTCCTCTCCCTGAGCCTCCAAGGTGTCAATCTAAGGTCAGGAATGAGATGAAAGGTCAAGAGAGGGTCAAAACAAAGTGGTGTGCGGCGTCAAACAAAACAATGTACTTGAAAAAAAACTTAGGAAGTCTTGGTTCCCAGTTGGAGGTAAAACTCTAGGAGAGGAAATGTGTCCAAATGTCAAGACAATCAAAAACTATAGGCAGCGCTTAAAAAGTGTTGAAGTATGAGTCATAATAAAATAGCCCTCAAAAAGCAGCCCGGGAGTGTATCCATCTACGTGTAGCCTTAACTAATATCACTTGTATGCCATTCTGGTGTCCTGCTGAGGGCTGCCAAAGCAACTGGGAAAATCTCAAAACTGTCACGGAGGGGGAAAAAAAGACATTTCCGCAGCAACACGTTTCACAGTAGTGGTTCGCTTCCCCTGTCATCCTTTATCCTTCAGCTGTACTCATTTTAAAGAAGCTTTATAATGACCCTCAAGACCGATCTTCAGCCCATTTACAGCTTTCCCCTGTCCTGATTTCTAAAGCTTGAGCTTTTGTTCTGAAGAGGAAAAAATGAGCAGAGGAAAAATAAATTAGCACACAGCCCTGAGCTGGGAATGTGAGAATTTTTCACAAAACCAGAGTACGTTTTAAATACGAGCTCATACGGTGCCGTTTTTTAAGTCGTATTTTGCAGCACAAACTTTTTCATGTGCTAAGAGCTCTTCCTTGGGCAATGCTTACCTCCTGATTTTGTATATTTCATAAGACATACTCATTTTAATTCTGCCCCGACAATCTGAAAGTTGTCTTTTCTCAGCATTGTGAGTTAAGTAATTCAATTTTGTTATTCAGTCACTCAGCAGTCTCGTTTCTTAGAACTATTTTGAGCCATTGTCCATTGTTTAAAAAGTGCTAGTTTGTGCCTCCTTAGTGCGTTGATCACTGTGAACTGGAATTTAGACAAGTTTCTGTTGTTTTGAGTCCAGTTTGGTTACAGTGCAATTGGCAGAGCATGGCAGAAATCAGATGTGGGTGAGAGGTCACTATCATCCCACCGTGGGTAGGCTTGTCTTCCCCAGCATGCCTCAGGACACTCTCTATGGCTTAAGCTCAGGAAAACACACACATGCACACAGAGGAGAAGCTGCGCTGCGCTGACCAGAAGCTGAGGTCAAAGAAGATTACAATACACACACTTTGCCAACAGTTCACAAATACATCGTCATTTCACACACACGTCATTTTTCTTCTCTATCGCTACCTCTATCTATCCCATACTCTTCTTCCGTGCTTCCCTTGCTCTCGACAAAGAGGTCCGTAGCTTGCCAAGGCTGCAAACTGCTTACGCCGCCCTTTCTGGTTTCTAAACAGGTCATTTTGTTTTCTATTCCTGTCTCGGCGGAAACGGTTATCATCTGCCCACTAAAAAGGTCACACACACACACACACACACACACTCCGGCGCAACGCTGAAAAAGCTTGCCAGAGAAATTGTTGAGGCTGATTTGGCAGAGAATATTACAAGTGACCTTTTACAACAAACACAGAGCCACCAGCGGCAGTGTATTTCTCGATTCCTCATTCCTTCTGTTTCTCCAGAAATTGTGGAAGGACAATATATGGAAGCAAGCTGGACATATATTGTTATTAGATTGGGGGGAGGGGGGCTGTAATTATAGATTAGACTGAGTTAATCATAAGAGACGTGAGTAGCTGAAGGTCGTGTGTGTCTACTGAATCACAGCGTCTGTGTGTACAGAGTGACATGGGAACTTAGTTAAGCTTGAAACGTCAGCAGCTTCTATGTCAGCTACCTAACACAAACACTCCCTCCTTCTCTGACACATCACAAATGCACACTCACATATCTCTCATGCCAAAGGAGCAACCCCCAGCACTCCATCTCCTCCGTTGGATTTCACCAAGGTAGTGACCTTTGTCTACTGGGTTTGGCCGGCTGTCATTAATCTATTCCTGCCATTTGAACAGGGGAAGACACTCCCAACCCGGCCGCAGATAGCGCATGGCTTCAGTCTCCTGTCAAGTTTGCATGTGAAGAGAAACAACAGCCGACTTCCATGCCGTTGTCTAAAGCAATAACCAGTGGGTTTTTTTTGAAAGGGCAAAAGAAATCTATAAAGCTGTCACACTGAACCGCGCAATGTTTTTTTAAATGCTACCATGAAGAAATTTGATGTCTAAGCGGCCAGATGGATTCTTATTCCTTTACCTTGTTTACCAGGAAAATGTTATTATACTGTCAACTCCACTAGCTGCAAAAAAGAAAGAAGTGCTTCAACTTAGTGGGAGCACAATTCAAAGTAATTTGAACAGTGGCGCTGTCACACTTTGTCAGGCCCGCCTTAAAAGCGCACTGATCTATAGGGATCTACTGTAGCTTAGCAGAAGAATGTACAGCAACCTTGGCTGGGAGCGCAGTGCATCTAGATGAATTAATTACTACAACAGCGCATTGGTGTTTTCCATAGGCTATATGCTAATTAATTAGACAAATACAATGTAGATCCAAAACATGCCCATCAGGAGTGTTTTAATTGGTTCAGCATCAGCTCCAGTATTCGGGGGGTGAGGGACATGTTCTGATTCCATGTCTCTGTTGTTTTTATGAGGACGCTTTTATGGGCTTTATTTATCATTGCTGAGGGATTTGTGAAATCTTACTGAGGACAAACATAGGGTAAACTGAACCGGCGTCCCACTTATTAAGTGTTTGCTCAGAACAGCTTCCTTGAAATATCACAGACTTGTTTATTTAAAA
Source organism: Oreochromis grahami (assembly GCA_029532605.1). Classification (NCBI taxonomy): domain Eukaryota; kingdom Metazoa; phylum Chordata; class Actinopteri; order Cichliformes; family Cichlidae; genus Oreochromis; species Oreochromis grahami. The sequence goes on from JAQSNX010008142.1 coordinate 4,324, forward strand.
GAATAAGCACAGTAAAGGGCATATTTACTGAGACATATCCATTTGCAAAACTACGCTTCCAAAATAATGCATGACTTAGGCACCTCATGAAAGGCCAGCCACTGTCAGACTATACTGGTGCTGGCATACTGATACATTTTTACATGGTGACCTAAAGTTTGTAGCACACTTTTAGACCCAGAAAATTTATTTGTATGCAATCCATACACCTGCAACAACCTTCCACATCTATAAAGGTCAAGTGCACAAGTTCACACCTGGACCAGGAGCAGTTGTATAAACCAAACAAGGACATATCTCCTGGGGAGATTAATAGTCATGGCCCATTTCTCTTCAACCTGTTTCTGAGCAGTGGGAGGGTGAAAACTTTCCCCGACCACCTTTTACACCAGAGCAGGAAATTCAAGGAATTTCAGCAGCTGCTGAAAGAGATACGTCTTTAGTTTTTTTTTTTATGGGGGGAAAAATATATATATAAACTAAAATTACTGATCTTTTTGAATACGCTTTACTGAAGAATCATTACACAAATATAACAATTGCTTTTGTTAATTATGTAAGGTTACTATTGAAGAGTTATTCATTAATTAATTAATGCTTTTGCATTGTATTGAATTTGTATTGTTTTTTATTACGTGTCAGTCAGACAGCCTCTGGAAAAGCTGCAGCAAAAAAAAATGGCATGGATGGAAGCATTTTCACCTCGTCATTTCAAATGCAAAGACTTGGAACGGATGAAATTTCCCAGTACACCTCGGTTCGCCGGTATCAGGTCTAAAACGCATCACCTGGGAGTCGCTGCCTCCAAGACTCCCCACTGATTCCCCTGCTTCACCCGGCAACAGGCGATGAAACTGACTCCAGTCATATATCAGCCCAGCTGGACGGAGTGTTTATTATTACAACACAGCAAGGGAGTGACAGAGGGAGAAAGCAACAGAGGGAAAGATGGCGGAGTGGTGGGAGCAGTGGAGGGGGGTGGGGGGATTAAGGCTGGCTGGAGAAGAGGAGAGGTAGGAGGGAGGATGAATAGAAGAAAAAAGGGAGTTGGGTGCTGTGTGGTGCTAAGGGAGAGGGCTGTGCCATGCTGCCAAGGTGTCTGCCTGTGTTTTTTCTATATGAATGCATCTGTGACAGTGCATGTTTTTTTTTAAATGTTGACACCACCAATTGAAGAAGCAGCTAATAAAGAGAGAAAATTGGTAGGTTTGTTTAAAAAAAATAAATGACAAACTCAAAGACAGGTAAAATCAGAGGTAACCAGGCAGGGGGTTGATGGAAAAAACAACACAAAAACCAACATGAGGTGTTGCTGGTTTGGGCGGTTGCCCTGCCTGCCCCCTCTGTCTCCCTCCTCTGTCTTCCACCACCTTTTCTCCCCTTCCATGCCTCCCTTTCCCTCCCGCTTGCCCTCGCAGCGCTGTTGATTAATGTGGGATGAGGCTGGCCCCGAAACAGAAGCTCTTTTCAGTGCTGTCACACTGGGGAGATGGAGAGGCAAACTGTGGCCAAGGTGGATTTAACCACAAATACATATACGCACACACAAACACACACAAATACACTTCTGACCAAGCGAAGTGGATGAGCCCAGCACGCCATCAAAGGCCTGGTATCTGCCCAGAGAGTTTGCCAGCCTGCCAGCAGTACAGTGTGTGTGTGTGTGTGTGTGTGTGTGTGTGTGTGTGTGTGTGTGTGTGTGTGTGTGTGTGTGTGTGTGAGAGAGAGAGCGAGATGCCTATTTTAAAATGTACACAGTTCACAGTCAGTGTTTGCATGGGTGCACATTTTCTCGTATATGTGTTCTGTGTGGATTTGTATCTTTGCGCCCATAATCAGTCATATTTTTTGCATTTTAAAAGGTGTCAAGACTTTCTTGCAATGATTTTGGTAATAACTCAGTTGTTTCCTGGCTAAAACGGCTATTTTATTCAACTAAACATGAGTGTTTTAGGGGGTGTGGAAGGGCAGTTGCAAACACATAAATTCACTTGGGTAAAGTAGGGCAGGTAGGCCTGAGCAAATACGAAATATGAATTTTAATGATCGGTTTTCTTTAAAGAACAATAGTTGCCTTTTTTTATCATACTGTTTTTGACTGAAGTTTTACTTTTAAAATAAGTGATCAATAAAAAGCATCAATTTTTATACCACAGGTGCATATAAGGCTGCGTGTAAATGTGGAGTCATTTTACCAAACCTCACACTGATGTACAACACTCCCTTCCTATTAACTTCAGCCGACTAGCAGCGACATCAGTGCAGTAACAGCTAAAACACAAACCTTGAAACCATAACCGGAGGCGCTATAAAAGCTAACCATGCTTGATAAATGCGGAGACATAAATTCCACTTTCCCTATTGGAGGAGTCAGTGAATTGAAAGACGTCCACTTTGTGTGCTTAGCATGCTGAACCACAAAGGCAGTGGAGCGAAGATGTCTTGCTTTTCTGGTAAGCAGATCTGCTGAACCAAAGCAGGGGCGTTTTCCCCACAGGCCACCTAGATAACATCTCTGTGTGCTTTGACCATCACAACACATCCTTATAAACCACAGAACAACACCCTTCAGGACAGGACTGCTACTAAGTCTCCCTGTCCTTTTGTCTCTATTACTGTCTGCATGTCTATCCGACTGTCCCACTGTCCCACATCCTTTCTTTTCTGTACGGTGTCCTTCATACTGGGTCTGTCTGGACAGCAGTCCATAGTATTTGTACAGTATTACTATGATTAAAGCTCTGATACTGATCTTTGGTTGGTTTCCAGAAGATTTGTCATAGAGTATGCTAAAAAAAAATTAGATGAATACCAATTAAAACTGTAATATTTTCCAATATTTTCAACTGTTGCTTAGCAAACTTAGTAGGTCAGCCAAGCTGAACGAACTAAGACTATAATAATTGTGTTCACTTTTCCACACTGGAGCATCAGAAACATCAGATTTATGTCAACAGCAAATAAAAAAGGTTTGAACACAGCCCATCTGCTTTTAACGTTTGTCCATCTGCTTCCATGTATGCTAAACTTTAATCATCTCTCTGTATCTGCTTTTTTATTGGCATCTCTATTTTGGTGCACTAAGTCAATCTTAATGTGTACCTCTGCTCTCCTTAGTGACTCATAGGAAATAAAATGCACCATTTCTTTTCGTGGTTTTACTTTTCCTGAAGGAATCTTGAAGCTATTCCATAAATTGAATATGGACAGAAATATGTTTTCAGGAAAAGGTTAAAACAGATCTGGCGGTGTGCGAGCATGCATGAAAGCAGGTAAGATTGAGTAGTTTTCTCTGCTTCTGAACTGAGTTTGTCAAAGTACACCTGAAGGTAAAGGCACAGGAGGACGGCCTGCTGAGTTGTGAAAGTCATCCATCTATGTCCGTGGCTCCATAGCCCACCCCCTCTAAACTCTCACATGGCTGGGGTCAAAAATCCTATAAGTGTGTGTTATGTGTGTGTGTGTGTGTGTGAAAGAGCAAAAAGACAAAGTGGAGAGGAATTTGAAGAAACCTTCTGTATATGGTAGATGTCAAAAATGTCACTGAGATCAAACAAAAGTGTGTGTGTGTGTGTGTGTGTTTTCCTACCTTGTAGGTCCGACAGGAGGGGTTGAAAGCATTTGTTCCACAAACAAATAAGGTGTCTTCATTTTGCTGCAGAAGGACTTTGATGAAATTGTGACACTCATCCTTCGGGGAGAGCAGGGCAGGAAAAAAAAGAAAGAGAAAAAGAAGAAAGGAAGTCCATGGTGACATCTGTATCTGTAGCCACATGCGGGCTGTTATTTTTTTGCTTTTCTGTCTTTTGAAGTGCAGCATGTGGCACGCGGTGAGCAGGGAGAGGCATATGTAACAAACACAGTATCGTGACATGCATTTGATCACGGCACATAAAGGCAAATCCGCAGGAGATTTTAATGTGCCATTTAATGTCTTCTCAAACAATCATGAAAGTGTTATTAAGTTCAGGAAAAAAATAAAGTTATACAACCACGAGATATGAAGATTCCCACTGATATGCTCTATAAATTCTGACAGCAGAAGGTTATATGAACTGCAAGAAGTGTGTTATTGCACCTTCAGGATCTTGTGTCTTTAAAATGTGTGTTAGAGTGTCTGTGTGTGTGAGTGAGAGAGAGAAAGACAATGAAACAGAGACTGTGCGCAATTACATCAGTTACAGGTTGTCTGCCATGCACAGTGTGTGACTGACTAAAAAAAAGTGGAAAAACGTGAGTGACGTTTGCTCTACAAATGATGCACGGAAGCTGCAGTGTTTGTGTGTTTGAGCGTCTGTGTGTGTTTTCCTTACCTTATGCTTCCCTTTCATTCTGCACGTGTCCACATCTCCCTGTCTGGACTTCCATGTCATTTTCTGTAGAAAAAGATGGAAGTGAATTGAAGCTAAAGAGAAAAAGAGCGAGTCACAAAGAAAGGAGGCTAAACAGTGAGGTGGGAGGGGGAAAAAACAGACAGCACTATGGAGCTCAATAACCCATCTCTATTAAGATCAATATTCATCATTTGAGATTCTACATCATTGATTTCTCTCATGAGGTACCTGCTCTGAGGCAAACTTTATTCTAAGTTTGTTTGGAGATCATTTTACCTCCTTGAACATCGAATTTTCTGCCAGAGGGAAGGAAATACAATACTGACCCCGGATCAGAACAGACTGTCCAAGGACAGATCCGTGGACAAATCTGTGGATTAATAGGCTTGCCATCCTTGCGTGTGCACATACCCACACACACACACACACTGCCTTGACCTGTGGATCAGCCCTCTTTTACTTGTCACTCAACTACAAACAGACATACGGGTAATTATACTTAAGTTATAGCCATGCACACAAACGTACACGCACATACACTCCACGCCTGTCCCTGGCCTGTGTCACCTGAGGGTCAGCTCCCAGCCGCAGGTTCAGACCACTATGTACCTGCCGCTGTTGTACAACATGTTTGGAGCTCAGCCACTGATTAAAGACCCTCGGTCATCAATCAATCTGCGCCTCTCCCACCAGCCTTTCATCTGCAGCCTGCTCTCATTAAGACCCACTTGCCAGGCTCTGACATTGAAGTGGATGAGGTGGAAGGATTGCTGGTTGTTGTATACACGAGAATGGCCTTGTCTGAATTCTGTTTGCATGCATTATGTTTAGGGCAAACGATGCTAGCAGAGAGTGGTTGAAATGGAATAAAGAGTGGGTTATAACAGTCGAGGCCCTATGTAAATATGAGGCCCTTTTTTGAATAATTTGAAACTATACAATGGGATCTTCTTCACCTCTGCATCCATATTGTCTTTCTTCTGCTATTCATCTAACGTTTGCTTTTGCTCTCCATTTCCTGCTCCTCCCCCCTTCTCCTTCCTCCCTCTCGCTCTTCTTCCGCTGTCCCCACAGCTTCCGTTACGCACCCATCAGACCTCTCGCTGTCCCACTGATGAGCGTGGATGACGCAAGCTAGCTGATTGATTAAATAATCTTCTTAACAGGGTCACCATGGCGAACGCGCCAGGTCCAATCGGTGAGCGGGTGAGTAAGACTGCTGGCAGGCACACAAATGCACCCACATGCACATACGTACACACTGTGGCAGTCAGAGTGAGGTTACACTGTCAATCACGCAGAGAACAACGCATCCTCAAAGAGGCAGACGTCTCACTCACCTTACTGAAAAATATCTCTTCACTGTTGGCAGTGTCTGTGTCCACTGTGTATATGTGATCCCTGCAAGTGATTGAGGGAAAGCGAGTGAGGAAGGGAGAAAGAGATTGGGAGAAAGAAGAGGGAGAGATGAGAAGAGGTCAGACAGCAGCAGACAGTCAAAATTCAACAAACAATAAACCCATTTCTTTTCTTCCCTCTCTGTTTTCCCCCTGCAGGCAGCAAACAGCGTCAGAAAATGGGGCTTTGTATAAACTTTGTTCAAACTTCAAAAAATGACAATAAACAAAAGGAGGCCAGATCTATTTGCTCTGTCAGACAGAAACAGTCAACAAAGGTTCGGAGCGCCGTGGCGCAGGCCTGGGGACAAAAGCCTCTTTGTCCCAGAGAAAGGTCTTGGTGGGGGGTGAGGGAGGAGGGAAGGCTTGAGACGGGAGGTGCCAAGTCACTCAGAGCTGTTCAGGTCAATTAAGCCTAGTGTTTGAGCCACAGGAAATCTATACTAACACTCATTATAGCTCAAACAAGAAGACTTATGTGTGTTGGCCTGGAAATATACAAGCTTCTCCTGTGTTACACAGTCCAGCCATAAAGGCCCCAGCAGGGCATATGGAAGACATAAAAATCACAAGGGTTAACTACATCTCAGACAGACAGACATGGCTAGTTGACCAACCATGCCGCTACACCTTCTTACCGTGGAGAATTGGGGTGCAGACATGGAGAGGGGGAATACAATGGTGTAGAGGTGGGAGGTAGAAGGTGTAGAGGTGGCATGAATGGAAGAGTCAGAAAGGAAAGCTGGTTTATTTCTTTTAAGGAGAGAACCAAAGGTGACCGTGCCAAACGATGTAACCGCTTTAATTTGTTGAAGATTAGCTGTTGAACGTGTTTTTAATCAAAGTGTGTAACAGTGGCATCATCAGACTCGCGGCTTAATTATATTCCAGCTCCCCAACCTGCGCTTAGCCAGCCTGCCTGCCTTGCTCTCTCATTAACTAAATCTAATAAAGTCTTTGGAGGAACAGGCATCTTGAAATGAATCCACTTATATCGCTTTCCTGGGGGCCACCTCAGTCTTATCGAGGATAAAACCCAGTCTACTGTACATTATCAGCCACAATTCTTAAATTGAATAATTAATCTTTAAGAGTGGTTGAAATTAGGAAAACATTTCAGCTTTCATCACATTTCCAGAGAGGCCAGGGGCTAAATACCTGTTTTTTAACTTCTGAAATTTCTCAAAGAAACTGTAAAATACATCAAACGAATGCCTGTTTTCTCTTTTTTTAATTTCTCCATACTGAGGCTGTTTATGGTTTCTATAGTAACTGTCCAGTGATCAGACCTATCAGTATAAAAAAACATACATAATCAATATCATCGCCGTCATGAAATACACAAAAATTCGTTAAGCAAATTGCCATTTAACACTTAAGAACAAAAAATGTCACACGTTCAGTTTTTTTAAAACCCTTCTCAAACTAATTTTCACAACACAGCGCACTCAAAAGTCAATTTTTATGGACAATAATGACTCATTTCAAAGTTGGCCTGTGGATTACCTCTCATAACTAAATCTTTGTGATTATTGCTTTCAGCTGAAATAAAAAGAAAAACCTTTTCATGAAAAAAGCCAAGAGCAAAGTCAGCTTTAGGTCACTCAGATTCATCCCATGGCCTTCCTTCCAAGTTCCTTTGCTTAAGCAAATGCCAGATGCTGACTGTCACTGCGCAGTCTGCCGTGATTAAAAACTGAGCAACAACAAGTTACAGGTTGTTGCGGCTCAGGCCAAAACCACAATCTCCCCTCCAAAATGTTTTTGATTAGGCCTAACTGGTTCCACTGCCATTGAACTGCTCAGTGCTAATTTTTCTGGACTGATTTTCCCGGGTCAGTCGGTCTTGCCTTTTTCAGTATTCCTTTCACTGCAGTCAGAATTACATGTTCTAGAGTAAATTTAAAAAGCTGGCTTATAAAAATCAGCACCACTACATTTAAAATAGTGGAAAAACAGAGACACATTTAAATGGAGATGAAACACACGAGGTGATAAAAACAGTGGATGATGATCACTAAAATGTTCTGATTTGTCTCCTTAAGTTCAGCAAGTTAACTTGTTTTATCTTTATATTAAAATTCAAACTTTATATTGAAAAAGACCTAAATAAATCAAAAGCTATTAAATCAAAGGATTACTTAGCGGATTTATTGTAATCCCCTGGGTTATTTTACTGTCTGCAATTTTAAAACAGCTCACGAGCAATCTGTAATTGCCTTCTCCATAATTTTCAGTAGTAACCATCCCAACGATTCTCCCTGACTTGTGCCTCTCTTATCCCGGTGCTGACAAAGTCCTCTGGGCTGAGGCCTTCCCGCCGCAGGTTTCTGGTTCCAGCAGAGATTAGAGCAAGCCAAGCGATGAGGCACTCCTCAAACATCCTGACTGGAGATGGGGGAGTACAATGGAGCGGCTGTGTCTGTGTCAACACCAGCTTTCCAAACACACACACACGTGCACGGAACAACCCCCCACCCCTGAGTCTTTACCCCAACAAAATTTCACATGCACCCTTTCCCCTATTCAGCCCTGCACCTGAACTCATATTACAACACAGTCACTTCCTTGTGGTCTCTGAGTCACATCAATGAAACACGCAGAAGAAAGAAAAGAAGCAGAGGCAGAGTACAACATGTATCTGTACAGGATGTTAAACTGGATGTTGTAAACATCAGTACTATTTTTTTTTAAATCTGAAGTTTCAAAATCAATTATCTACCTTCCAGGCATTCAGTATTCCAAGTTACATTTATCTTTTATTATATGAAAGTCAACTTGCAGAGATGAAACCTGCATAAAGCACAAGATCCATCACCGTCACATTGTTGCTAATTTGTTATTAGTTATTGTCATGAAGTATGATCTGACCTTTTAAACGCTTTAAAACTGTTACTATTATTTCATTCTTGATTAATTGATTAACGTTCAGCTTATGTTATGACAAAAAATGGTTGTTTCCCACACTCCAATATAGACCCCCTAAAATGTACATTTTTCTTGTCATATAAACCCACCCACAAAATATCCAATGCATATTTTCTTAACAGGATAAGTTCTGAGAAAAACAGCACATCTTCACACAGCCAGAGAATCTTTTGACATATTTTCTTGAAAACATACCTGAAATGAATAATGGATTTTTCTTTTTTCTTTTTTTAAATAGTTGCTGAAAAAATTGATTCTTGGATTATAAAGGCTTCATATAAACTTTTCACTCTAAAGTCTTCGAGAACGGCACATAAATTGGTTTTCTTTTTCAGATTGTGGTGGGTTGAAGGTAAGTCATTAATTTGAAAAACTCTCAGGAAAATAACCAGGAAATGTTTTACTACTATTTTTATGTTACTACAAAATAGGAAACCTTCATCGTAGATGTCACTTTGAATATATTTCATCATTTCATCTGATGGTTTGCAAATATTTTAGCCCCCCAGAATAACCCCACAACATATTCTGATTTCAGAGACGGTCTTGCCTGCTGAGCACAGTACAGACTAAACAACCTGTTGTGAGTAGAAGCTTTTGTTCTGCTGGGGCAAAAGTATGGCAAAGACCAATTTTATTATGCAACAGCCCATTTCCATATGTGCTGAGCAGTTCACTGTGAATACAAAAATAGGTGTCCTATTGTCTATTGTTTTCAGGCCTGGAATCCATTTGCCGCTCTGATGTACGAATTTTACTTGTAAAATTATTTATGAGAATGAAAAATGTGATACTCTGTTTAATTTGCATGCAGTATGCAGCTTAATCCAGGTGTTTTAGATGAGATAAGTGTCTCAGAATCAAGTTTTGTAAAGAATTAGAGAGCATGGATAGATTATCCACAGAATTTCTTTGCTCTGCTCCCTTTAGGAGTTCCCACACTGGATCATCTGCCTCCATCTCATCCTATTAGCAACATCCTCTTCTGTCACACCAGCCTTCGTCTTTCACTACATCCATGAACCTTCTCCGTATTCTTCCTCTTGCCTGGCAGCTCCCTGTTACACATCCTTTGCCCATTATATCCACTATCCCTCCTCCGTACATCCAAACCACTTCACCATTCTTTCTAACTTCAGGAATATTAGAAGTCATGTTATTGGTATAGTCTACGCTTTATTGTTTTTCTGAACCTCAATACTTTAAAAATGAAGATTTACTGTGGGCTACAACTTGAGCTGTGTTGTGTTGGCCTATATTTGTTTGGCAAATTGGCAACATTAAAAGAATGAAATATCTGCACTTAGCAGCTCTGCAGTGTAACTGTAGACACAAAACTATCACTGGATTACTTCGGTAGTGAAGAAACTGAGAAAAGCCTAATCATTCCCATGCAAGTCGTGGAGTTGGCAGGAGTTTTGTTTTTCTCTTATTTCTCATGAGATTCATAGATGTTTATTCATGCTGAATGTGGGAGATAAATAATTACATCTCCAGATCCTGTAAAATGCTCAATTTGAGTGTGTGTGTTTAAAGTTACAGTTTTGACACAACGTGCAACAATCAGCTACGAATTCAAAAGTGTTTACAAGGAGCTTCTGCTGCAGTAACTGTGAGAGGTAACCCTTAGCAAACCTCTCATTGTTTTTAAAAGACCAGTATGCACCTGTATCTTTTAGTTTAGGCAGTATAGTCTCGTGCCCTCTGCCGACTCCTTCTCCTCGTCTTCCCAATAACCTCCTCAAGAGGTACTCGTCACATCTTGAAATCTTTGCCATGCTCTTTGCAAGTTTTGCTTGTTCT
>JAQSNX010008143.1:0-14476 GCA_029532605.1 Oreochromis grahami
GCACCATTTGGCACCCCCAAAATGAATGAAAGCACCCCCAAAGATTTCTTACTTTTTTTTGACAATATTTGCTGTTTGTGTGACACACTACTAAAAATATAAAAAGCATACAGTACTTGGTTGAGACGGAACATTTTAACAACAAAAGTATAGATAACCCCTCCCCCCTCCCAAAATGGTTTGTTCCAGCTCGCCCCCACTCTGGCTCTAGGGTCGTTGCTGCCAGGGCAATGGTAGCTGAGACGCAGCAGAGCGGAGGTGTAAGTGCCTGGATTAAAACAGGACATATTAGCTGCATTTAACCTTCAGTTACTCTTTATGTAGTTAGATAGGAGTCATGTTTCTTTTTAGCTGAAAAACATTACACCAGGTAACCTCCTGTGTTGAAAACATGTTTTCCAATGATGTTTGCTACCCTACAATCCGTCCTACTCTGTAGCGACATTTGACCGTCCTGTTGCTCCCACTGAAATGTATACAGCCTATTTAAAATCTAAAACTTAACATTGTCTGTAGCCTGCTGTTGTTACCACTGTCTTGTTTGAAATGGATACTAACTAGCTAACTGCCTGAATGCCCATTAACCTTATAACTCCTCTTGTGTGTGTGTGTGTGTGTGTGTGTGTGTGTGTGTTTGTGTACAGAGAGGCAGCCAGGTTCATAATGGATATAAGGAAGTTTTTTCAAAAACAGGAGCCACATTCAGGTAAAAGTGTAAGAACAAATGATCCATCAATCAAGAATAATGTTGGATCAGTGTTTTAAAATTAATGATATATTTTTATGTGGTTCAGCCACAACTCTACTAAAACCTCAGCCAGTAATAGGTAGGCCAACTTTTGGACCGTCCAGTTGTCTGTATGACTGCCGCATACAGACTTATGCGGCAGAGAAACACTTATCAGTGTTTCTCAAACTTTTTACAGTGTGTACCACCTGAGAAAAATGTCAAGCTCTCCCAAGTACCACTATGAAAGCATGAAACTCATAAATCTTACAACACAAAATTAGTATTATTAAATTAGTATCTGCAGTCAAGATTTTTTCATACATTGTATACATTCTACCACAGGCAAAGTTGCCTCCATTTTTATATTTTTTTGTTAATATTTTGTAATAATTTATTCTGTTTTGGGAGTGTTTTTTATGTATCTGTATTATATTATACAAACACATTAAAAGTGAATATCTGTCCAAAACATGCACTCAGTTTACTTCTTACTCACTATGAGCAGCATTTAAATAACCTTTATCAGATTTGATGGTTTTGTTACAGACTTCTCAAAAAGTGTTTTGCTTTTCTTTCACAAATGTGGGGATTAAATTGTGTTAAAATGTACAAAACAGTGATGTCATGTTTTGTGACGAGGACCCAGGCACAGAGAGACTTGATGAATTTAAGAATCTTATGATTTAATAAAGACATTTGCAGACTTACACAGAGATGGTAAAATTATGATGACTCATAACGGAGACGAAGACAACAGACTATAAGGACAGGGAGGAACAGGGGTTTAAATGCACCAAGGAGACGGTCAGAGGGAACTCGGGACAACTGGAGACATTTAAGGATGCAGGGACTCACAGAGACGGGGAAGAAGTTTCATCGTGATGTGTAACGTTTATCTTGCCTGGCTGGGCAGCTCTGGGTGCTCAGCACCCCCAAAGCTCTGATCCTAGAATTACCCCTGCTTGGAACCCAGTCAGGATTTGTTTCATCCATTTCATAGGCTGGTTTGCTGCAATAATGAAAAACAATTAGCAACTCTATAAATAAAATGTATATTTACAAAATCACTCATTAGGATGATTGTTCTAGTTTGCTATGACCTCAGAGCGCATTGAACATAAAACTAATAGGCTATAAAGAATAATATGAACTTATTTAGAACTTAGCTGAATGAAAATGTCTGGAGCACCAACAGATATCTGGGGATGGTAGAGAACTGAATATCAGCTCGTCTCACAGCTGCTGTCCAAGCTAGATGCCTTCTTTTGGTAACGTCCGATACATAAGCTCCCTCACGTTGCTTCCAGGTGGGGAAATGATAAAAAAAGAGCCCATTTTCCAGCTTATTCCCTTCCCAATCGTGCGATCTAACATTACAACCGACAACATAGCAAGTGTGTACCCAGCGTTGGGGAGTAACGGAATACATGTACCGCTGTTACGTATTTAAAAGAAAAAATACCTCAGCACAAAAAGCACATGCATTTTAATACACCATACAAACACAAGACAAGCAACAGGGGTGGGTATGGGTGAGAGGGAGCCGGTGCAGAGAGCGCATCTGGTCCTGCAGCATATCTGTGCTGGTCCAGTCGGCACTCCATCTGTATTGGGAGCATCGAAGGGGATGCTTCTCCCTTTAAACAGTGATGTTTAAAGAGGCGGGTGCTCAAAGTTAAAGAGGGGCACATGGAACCAGGCTGAAGAACAACAACACACATTCTTTAAGAATCTAATATGGGATCTCATCATACCATATCACTGTCATCAGGTGGGGACAAGGCAAAGCAAACATAGCCTGCATTTTACCTGATGGGTACAATGTTACTGTTGAGGTGTTGCTGCTGCTCCTGCTGCTGATAGTGCTGGAGGGCAGGGCTGTGTTGATCTGAGACTGCAGACTATAAAAAGTCCATATGAGAGATGGGAGCTGATTTAACTTGTGTTATGAGATAATAACACAATACACGATAAATCTGTAAAAAAGAGCAGAGAAGAGACAAAATTGTAAGAAGAGAATAGTTTGATGAAGAGACCAAACCTTTAAACTGATCTAAAACATAACCATCTCCCTATATTGATATACATACAAGCGCCTCCTCCATGTGCACATGAAGTTAGGTTTTGAACCAGACAGATCTGGCACAGAATGACACAGCAAAATAAAGTGAAATGTTATTTATGCCGAAAAATAGTTTGGGAATTAAAAAAAATAAGATTAGTGTAAGAAGAACAAATTTTATATATATGTATATATTAATATAAAACTGTAAAACTTTACTTACAAAAACTGTATAAGAATAAAGAGACATGTCTAGATATCCTTTTCAGGATGAAAAGTAACACGACTTCATATGAAACAATGCAACAGAAGAGGGGTTATATATTATTATTATAACTATTATAAATTATTATAACTATAATATTAGTAGCAATATTATATTCTAATATTCTGAACTGTTGCCAAATCTTTATAGAAAGGACAAACAACGGCCATTGGATGTTTTCTGTCTTCTCACAGGAGCTGAAGAAGAAAGATCACATGACTGGAACAAACTTTAAACTGTATTTGTGTAAAATTAATTAATAGTCTCTTTATTGCCGATCAATTTCAGTTTCCTATGACCACACGTAATAATTTAAATTAAAAAAAGGATAATTTGTTGTTTTCTTTTTTTGACATTTAAGTTTTTTATTGATTTTGCGACACATACTTAAACCTATATATAAGAGGAAGGAGGAAAAAACAAACAAAACAAAACAAAAAAAAAAAAACTGCTGCCCTTACAAGTCTAAAAGAAAGAAAAGGGTAAGTAACAATGGGTTCCAACAAAAGAAACAGAAATAGCAGAAATAAGCAAAAAAAATTGGTCACAGTTAAAAGTTCTTCAAATTACAATAATATGGTCATGATTTCCTGTTTGCTTCAAATAGCTCCAGAAGTAGTCCCACTGTTCATCTTTGACTTCTGTATCATTTTTAAGTTTATTCAGCGTGGACTCATAAGAAGCAGTCTCTGCCATTGCTCTGATCCAGTCTTTCAGTTCAGGACATACTGTAGTCTTCCAGTGCCTAAGGATAATCCTCGATGCAGTTACCAGTCCGACCATAACAACCGTAAAAATATTATTATGAATTATTGGAATATGAGAACGGTCTCCTAACAAGCACAATTCAGGAGTTAGGGGCTCTTCTAATCCTGACCAACCTTTTAAGAGTGCGACGACTTCCTTCCAAAAAGGAGCTATAAGGGAACATTCCCAAAAACAATGTAGGAAAGTCCCCGCCTCAGTTTTACATTTCCAACAAAGATAGTCAGGCATAAGCTTCATGTAATGTAATCTTGTTGGAGTATGACAATATCTATGCAGAATTTTATATTGTATACATTTGCTCCTCGCCTCCTTAACCCTTGGATGCACAACCTACCAATACCTACACTCTTCCACGAGTGGGGTCAAAAATGACCCCAAATAGAAACAATGCATTTTGCTATAAACTCAGTTGTTATTCTTCAAAATCTTTAAAATAAAGAGATGTAACATTCTCATATTTGAGGTATTCCTCATAAAACATGTTTGTGACATGAAGCTCTTTGCATTTTTATTTAATTTTTCATTAATTTTAAGAAATTGCAGTTTTTGTATCACTTGTATCACTTTTGTATACTTACTCTGCATATACTGCAGAAGCTGGGTCTTCCCTCTGAAAGGCACAAGTTGTTCATCCACTGTAACACAATCACTGAGGATGAATTTCTGCCTGCAGTTGACCAGGAAAAGGCCCCATATGTAGCGGAAAGCTGCCATGTGGTTTGTTTTGAGTCGATAGGCTCTGGTCCTCTTGTCATCAAAGTGCAAAAAACGGCAAATATCTTTAAATCTTTGAATTGACATAGTGGCCTTGTACAATGGGTTATGCAGAGGACTCCCAAAAACCACACTGACTGGTACATCCCAGTTCTTCTCACTTCCTGCAAAAATGTTCAATCAAATGACGGCCATGAGCTTATGTTTGATGACATTTTTCCACTCTTTTCCCCTGTCTGTGGCGACTCTTCGTGCCTCCATGTTTGTGTATGACAGCACCTCTTCTATTATATTATCAGACATGAACTTCTTCCATGCATCTATTGGGGAGACAGTACTAAACCCAGGTGTAAGCCCTGGCCGACTAATTCAGAATATTGTGGCTAGAACAGTAAGAGGGGCTCATTCTGTTAGACTCAATATCCATTTCCTCTTCAGAGGACTCATCAGAGGACTCCTCTGTATCTGACTGGCCTTGTTCAGTGGGGGGGACAATAGTCTGGGTCCTCTATATCTGAGATGTCAGATTCTGAGTAAATGCCTCCGATGGGCTCTTCATCCCATCCGTCCTGGATCATTTGTAGGGCAAGGTCCACAGGGATCCTAGCTGGCCTCATAGCAGCCATGTTACTTTAGATATTAAAAAAAAAACATCAGAAAGGACAATGTTTGAAATGCACAGGAAACTATAAACAGGGCTGCACATAAATGGTCCGCAGGTGCGCATTTGCTGTCAAAATAAAAGACGCGTACCAGATAAGAAGTTGGAAGGTTCGTTTGCGTACATTAGATGTTCTGGAGGAGGACAGACATTTGTTCAGAACTCTTAAAGATGTCGAATAAGCAAGCTCCATAACCAATTACTTTGCTGTTCCTCCATCACAAAAGAAGCGCGTATTCTCTGAATTTCCGGGAATACTTTTATTTTGACAGCGAATGCACACCTGCGGACCACTTATGTGCAGCCCTGACTATAAATCATGAATGTTACTGTGTAAAAATTAATTCCTGATCCATCAGAAGTATAAGTGGGTCAGTCAGAGTTGCTAAGAATGAAAGTTTCATAGAAGATTCCACAGGAACTGCTTGGGGTCATTTTAATAAAAATGCAAATAAATAAAAATGCAAATGGCCTCATGTTACAAGCATATTTTATGAGGAATACCTGGAATATGAATATATTACAACTTTGCATTTTAAAGATTTTGAAGAAAAACAACCTGTGGGGTCATTTTTGACCCCACGTGTGCATCTAAGGGTTATTAATATAAATTTCATTTTCCGCCAAAATGCCCATCCATTTTTCATTTGAAATTGGTGCATTTAAATCTTTCTGCCACAAGGTTTTAATGTTCGAACATTCCCCACTTCTATTATCGTTTACCAACCTATAAAAACATGATGCTGTGTGGTGCACCTGAGGCATATTTATAAAATTTAGAACAAGATTTTCATGTCCCCTTCTCAACTTCGACGTCACACAATGTCTAATTTGCAAATTTCTCCAGAAATTTTCCTTCCCTTCCAATTTGTATGTTTGAACAAGGTCTTTATAGGACATAATTTCCCCATCTTTAAATAAGTCACTAATAACATTTATGCCATGAGACTGCCACAGTTTCCAAAACACATTTTTTTTCCCTATACGAATAACTGGATTGTTCCAAAGAGATGAGTAAAACTGCACATGAGGTGATATTTTAAGAATTCTATGTATATTGAGCCAAACCTGTCTAGAATAAAACAAAATTGGGTTAGTTGAAGTGCAGCTTTGAGACAACATACCTTTTGGATCAAAAGGAGTATAAATCTCAGACTCTATACTTAGCCATTCCTGTCCTGCTTGATTTTTCCCCCAGTAATTAACCAATTTTGCCATCTCAAATGAGACTGAATATAATCTTGGATCGGGTAAACTTAAACCACCCTTCTCTCTAGGAGCATATAATTTACTTAGCTTGATTCTTGCCCTTTTCCCATCCCACAGAAACTGCTTAATTAAGTCTTCATACTGTTTAAAAAAACCGGACAGTATCGCAATTGGTAAGATCACTACTACATAGTTAAATTGGGGAGCTATGATCATTTTTACAATATTTATTTTGCCCCACAATGAGATTTTTAATTTGCCCCATTTTTCTATATTTGTTTTTATTTTTAGAAGGACTGGGTCAAAATTAAGTTGGGGTAGGTCCTCCATATCTTGGCTTAGCCTAATCCCAAGATACTTCATCCCTCTAGGTACCCATTTAAAATTAAATTTTTCTACCATGTATGGATAACATAGTGGTGATAGTGGCATTGCTTCAGACTTTCCCCAGTTAATAGTGTAACCGGACGCCTCGGAGAACGCATTTATGTTGTCCATTAAGTGTGGCACTGATAAAAGTGGGTCTGTTATAATGGCAAGAATATCATCAGCACAGAGGAGGAGTTTGTGTTCCTGCTGCCCACTTATGACGCCTTTAATCTCCTTGTTTGATCTAATACTCACTGCCAATGTTTCTATAAAAATTAAGAACAAAAGGGGGCTTAAAGAACAACCCTGACGAGCTCCACGTGACAAACTAAAAAAAGGTGAAACCAGACCATTTGACATTACCACAGCCTTTGGTTCTTTGTATAGTACTTTAACCCAGTTTAAAAAGTGTGGACCAAACCTGAACCGCAACAAGGTTGAAAAAAGAAAGCTCCATTCAACTTTGTCAAAAGCCTTCTCCGCATCTAAGAAGAAAGCTGCTATTGGAGTATCTTTAGACTGGCTCAGCCACATCAAATGGAGTAGCTTTCGAATGTTGTCTGAGGAAGAGCGAGTTTTCATAAATCCAGTCTGGTTTGGATGTATGATAACACCCAAAACTTGCTGCAACCTTAAGGCTAGAACTTTTGTAAGTATTTTGCAGTCCAAATTCAATAGACTTATTGGTCTGTAATTTGATGGATCTGTATTATCTTTATCTTTTTTTGGTATTAGTGAAATCAGTGCCTCATTAAATGTAGCTGGGATCTGCCCATTTTCAAAAGCTTCTTTATACACTTTTTGTAGCACCGGAGCAAGAATGTCAATAAATGTTTTATAATACTCAGCTGGTAGGCCGTCGTTACCCGGTGATTTCCCCGTTTTCATCAAAGTTATTGCCTTTCTGATTTCTGCCTCAGTAATGGGACCCTCGAGCCCTTCCATTTGATCCTGTTGCAGTGTGGGCAGGTCCAGTTTAGACAGAAAAAGGTCTTCACCTGTTTGATTTCCTAAAACAGTAGATGTATGTAAACTTTTGTAGTAATTCATGAATATCCTATTTATTTCTCTAATTGATGTAACCAAATTATTTTCATGTTTAATAGCTGGAATGAAGTTTGAGAAATCCTGTTTTTTAACCTGTCTTGCTAATACTTTACCTGTCTTTTCACCACCTTCATAAAATGTAGTATTCAGGCGAAGCATAGAATATGCAACTTTTTTGTTGTATATCTCATTCAATTGAAATTTTAATCCACATATATCCCTATATAGTCACTCTGTATAAACCCCTGAAAGCAGGTTTTCTTTATATTTGATTTCTTTTTCCAATATTTGGATTTTATTCAAACTTTCTTTCTTCTTTTTAGAAGCATATGCTATTAGCTTCCCCCGACTGTATGCCTTAGAAACTTCCCACACTGTTCCTATGTGTTTGGTGCTTCCAATATTGATTTGGAAGAAATATTTGAGGTCTTCCTCAAGTAAGGTCTGAAAAGACTTATCCAATAAAAGGGAGACATTCATTCTCCATCTAGATCCTACTCTGTTCTCTGTGCCTAATTTAATACACAATTCCACTGCTGCATGATCAGTTAGCCCAATACTCTTAATATCACAACTTTTTAGACAATTAAGCAGAGTATTTGAGATCAGAAAAAAATCCAATCTAGAAAAAGATTTGTGAGAATGGGAGTAGAAGGTGTATTCCCTTTTAGTTGGATTACTTAACCGCCATACATCTGTCAACCCCATGTTGTCTTTTAACATGTGGACTGCCTTTCTAGTTTTATTACCAACAGAACTCCCGAAACTACTCCTGTTAAGGGCACCATCCATTACTTCATTAAAATCTCCAGCTAAGATTATTTGTCCTTCCATCTCCCCCACGATTTTATTAACATCGTGATAAAAAAGTGGGTCTCCCTTATTTGGGCCACAGATATATCATCACACCTTCAATCTGTGCCTGGACACATATTATTCTTCCCTCTGCACCTTTCAGTTCCTTTACCAGTATAAAGTTAATATTTCTTCTGATGAGGATGATAACCCCATTGCGATCACTTGAGAAGGAGCTGTAGAAAATATAATAATTTGTTGTTTTCTGTGTTTAGCATGATCGGGAACAAGATTGAGTCTCAGCATTTATTCAGTTTCATAGCAGAGGCGTTACGTACAGTGGCAATTTTCATTAATTATTTCTGCCCGGGAAGCGGTGTGTAGGGACGGTGCCTTGCTCAGGGGTACCTCAGGGTAGCAGTTCAGTGGATTCGATCTTCCGATTATGGGGCCACCACTCTACCTACTGAGGTACCTCTGCCCTACTTTCAACAGTGAAAAACTTGCACTGCACTGCAAACAGTCACACCTTGTTTCAGAAGTAAACAGTCACATGTGTGCCACACACTGTAAATAAACCAGGTGTCAGTACCAGTAATTTGAGTCAGTCGAAGATTTAAACAGAGAAATAAAATAAAATAAAATAGGAGTCCCCTTCACATGATGCCCTCCTGGTCGTGTACATCTATTGGCCTGAAAGAATGGGCGAACTCAGAAAACTACAACTACATGAAAAAAGAACAGCAGGAGAAAATTGTTTTTCACAACAGCTGCAAAACACAAACAGAATGATCAAAGAATAAACAAAACAAGTGCATCACACAACAAAAACATCCATTTTAACAAACCATTTTAAAATAATTGTAAATGTAAAAAAATATTCTGCTCAAAGAATTTCATGAAATTGGGTGCTATCTAAAACCTGCTTTTCTATAACTAATGAGCACTGTGGTGCAAATGGTCACTTCTGCTTGCATGACATGTTTCATCAAATAGACCAAATCGGCTGTTCCTGTCATTACATATTGTCAAGAAGACTGAGATCCCTCGGCTCAGACAAAAGCTTGTATGTGTGTTAGGATTTAGCCTAAACAGCAGGCACAGATATGCAGAAATGGAAAGGTGTTTGATTTGATTATGTAAACAATGAGACGAAGTAATTTTTAAGTGTGTTGTGACTGATAAATACTAAAGTTCAACTAAAGTTCAATAACAGGTGTTAAAAAGAGGCACAGATAAAATAAGTACTCAGAAATAAAAAATACATTGAATGATGAAGGGGGAATAATATATTTCTGTTTGAGATTATAAGAAATGATGAAATGCATTTATGCGGAGAACGGAGCTCAAATCAGATTATTTCACATCACATTAAGTGATTGGATGATTGTTAACATCGGATGTTGTTTGTACCAGTGGATTCATAAAAACCTCTGCAGGTTATGATTATTTGCAGTTTCCCCGGAGTATCGTTAAAGTGAGCAGAAGACTGGAAGACTCTGGTTCACATAGTTGATGTTTTTATACCCACTAGAGATACATGTTTTTTTACTCTTCTTTAAACTCTTACATTTTGAATGTGAATATTATTAACTGATTGAGCTGTTCCGTTTCTGCAAATAAAGTTAATTTTGTGGACTTTCCAATTTTTTTGACGTAAAGGTCGAACTTGGGCATGAGTATTAACATCTACATTTTTAAAGTTCTTATAGGTTATTCTAGTGTTTTAAAACTAACAGATCCCTGGGGTCTGTTTTCCAGGCCACTTAAGTAAATCTTAGCAAATGTCTTAGCAAGTGCCAAAGATCGTTAGAGAGGAGCTACAGTTAATGAAGGTGACTGTTGATCATACTTTACTCAGGGTTGCTAGTAAAAGATGCAGTTTGCTAAATGATTGTGAACTGTGGGGAGGCATTCAGACAGAGGTAGTGAGTGCTGACAGATAAATAAAATCTGTTAACCTATCTGTGGTAATACCCCTGAGATCAGAGACTCTGACCCTTTCAGCTAGAAAGCCAATTTTATGACTATGCTGCAGTTTCTTTTGGCTAGAACTGGACAATGAACCACCAGGTGGTGCAGTTGTACATTTTTATATTTGTGTTACATTTTGGGATATTTAGGCAGCATCTCTGAGAGTTAAATCTTTGGTTTCACCACATCTCAAATAAACATGATTTTTGGAGGCCAATGAAGTCTTTGGAAAGAAACCAGTTTGAGATAATCTGAGCTTGGTGAAATGACCCTTCTGAAAACAGCTGATAGAAACAATGCAAACTGTAATCATGAATGCACAGAAATGCTGTGGTATACAAATAATCCTCAGATGCCAACAAAGGGAGGAAAGTGTTCCAGACAACATTCTTCATACTATCACACCATCTACTTGAGTTGTTAGAACAAGGTAGAAGTGACAGTCGTTTACCACGTCTTGAAGATATCCTCAGTTGAGGTCAGAAGCGCTCCGTCTTCACTGGACTCAGTGCAAAACGAGATACAAACTATTAAAATAACAGAAAACAAAGAAGCATTTCACAAAGAGTGAAAATAATATCACAACCAAAACCTTCATCTTGTGAATGTTGCTACCTGTAAACTTCATGTATCCAGTGGTTTATACAGTATGAACATCACATTTCATTTTACTTTGTGTATGTTCATTTTTACTACCATATTTAGATATTCAGATTCACTTCTCACCATTCAGTTTCAGTTCTACAATTCAGTTTTTTGGGACTTACATCCGGTTCAAGCGCAGATTAATAAAACTACAGACTGATAGCCTTACTGACGGAATCTACAGCGTCTTGAGCTGAATTAAGACTTCAGAAGTCATTCGTCATGTCGAATGACCAGCGGATAAACTCTCAGGTTGGTAATAAATGTATTACATGTATAAGAACAAGCGTCATGTTAACAAATGATAGCCGTACAGTAACCTTTATGCTTATTATAGCTGCTAGCTAAAAACGCTAATTTAGCGTAGTTTGCCCTGAATTCAGCTTTGACAAACAAATATGATCGACTGTTTCTAGAATTCCAAAGTTGTCATCTTGTACCCTGTCAGAGCCCTGTATGCTTGCAGAGACCCCTACAGTAGGGAAACATGCAAAACGCTGTCCAAACCTTTGTATTTGAGCTTTATTTATGTCTTACACAGCATCCCAACTCTTTAGCGAACTTAATAACTTTAGCTAAAGTGAATAGTTAGTCTAATTCATTAGTGCAGCATTACTGGATCACCTCTGTTTGAAGTGATATAATATGATATACAACTATCACTGTGTTTAACTACCATAATAATTCTTAGGGTACTGAGTGCATGCTTATTAGTTGTTTTTTTTTAAAAAACATACTGCTCCATTGCTATGTTTGACAGGCTGAAGTTGTCGGGTCACCTCCTAAATCGACCATCTTTTACAGGTGTTTTGTGCCAGAAATGGAGTGTCCACTGAAGACTGAAGATACTGAATCTCTACGCCGTGCCATTGATCCCTCCTGTGCCTTCATCTAGACAAGAGACATTAACTTAACCACTCTCACATGTTCTGTACCTCCATCACCTTCCCTGACAGTCGTAGCTTGGCTCATCTGAGGGTGAAATTATAAGAATGTGTTATTTTGCAAAGTGCTCTCTAGGGTTCCTAAATAAAATATGGCATTGAGGTTATTTCTTTTGAATTAATCCCTTCTTCTGAAATATAAGAACCTCTCCTGGTTTAAATGGCACTTTCTGTTCCTTACTTCCTGTTCCACTCCCAAACCCAAATAGATGCTGACAAGCTGACACAGTAACATGGAAGAGGGAAAGAAGCTGGAAAGGACTACTACAAATAAACCCAATGCCTAACAATGAAAAATGTAAAATAAGAACAATAATAATAATAAAGATAAAAGATGAAGTAACAAGTTTTTTTGTTTATTCCAAATGATCATCCAGATGTCTGTGACATGTGATGACAAACACCATAATGGAAGGCCTTAGTCATCACATGCTTAAACTCATCATATATTTTTGCATATGCTGAACAGGCAGTCAGACATGCTGTAACTGTGGGGTAGAAAACTGCATGAACACCATACAGCAGGGGTCTCAAACTCCAGTCCTCGAGGGCATGGAAAAGTTGCATGACACCGGCCCTCGAGGAATGGAGTTTGAGACCCCTGTCATATGACAGGTTTTGGTTGAACTTCATGAAGACTCTGAAGTTTCTCTTCTCTTCTGGCAGGACAGGAATGTCGCCTTGTCCTGTGAGCCACCGTAAGGATGTACTTGGAGTAGACTGGACTGTCACCGGCCTCAGGCTCTTCACCTTTTCAAAGACAAAGCAGTCATTTAGATAAAATATTAGATATTGTTTACCTGTAAATGCACAAAGAGAATTTAGAAATGTAATTATTGTCAAGAGTGAACAAGCACTGATAGTGTAATTTACATCTGTGGCCAAACGTTTAGAGAATGAGAAGTGTTGTTTGTTTATTTACAAAGTTTGCTGTTTCAGTGATAGTTGTATATCATATTATATCACTTCAAACAGAGGTGATCCAGTAACGCTGCACTAATGAATTAGACTAACTATTCACTTTAGCTAAAGTTATTAAGTTAGCTAAAGAGTTGGGATGCTGTGTAAGACATAAATAAAGCTCAAATACAAAGGTTTGGACAGCGTTTTGCATGTTTCCTTACTGTAGGGGTCTCTGCAAGCATACAGGGCTCTGAGAGGGTACAAGATGACAACTTTGGAATTCTACTAGAAACAGTCGATCATATTTGTTTGTCAAAGCTGAATCCAGGGCAAACTATGCTAAATTAGCGTTTTTAGCTAGCAGCTATAATAAGCATAAAGGTTACTGTACGGCTATCATTTGTTAACATGACGCTTGTTCTTATACATGTAATACATTTATTACCAACCTGAGAGTTTATCCGCTGGTCATTCGACATGACGAATGACTTCTGAAGTCTTAATTCAGCTCAAGACGCTGTAGATTCCGTCAGTAAGGCTATCAGTCTGTAGTTCTATTAATCTGCGCTTGAACCGGAACCGGATGTAAGTCCCAAAAAATTGAATTTTGGAACTGAAATTGAATTGTAGAACTGAAACTGAATGGTGAGAAGTGAATGTGAAATTATTCGAGAGCTGAATTTTTAAAGGATAAAATGCAGTTTCAAACCATAAATTCAATTTCAAATTAGACTAATTCAAATTCAGTTTTCAAAAGCTTTCATTCAAGTTACAATTCAGATTCAATCCGAGTAATTCAAATTCAAATTTAACTTATTCAAATTCAGTTTCTGATGGCACAGATTTCTGCCCATAGTTTCCTCCTTGTAACATTTTACAGTTGTCTATCTCTGTATTTAATGAAATCAGTTTGAGGTTGAAACAGCCGTGACTTGAGTCTGCTTCTGGGTTCATTTTCACGCTGGCCTCTCGGCGCTGAAGGCTTGACTTCTCCCTCTCGAGTCATAAATTCACACATTGTGAGCTTTGACTTTTGCAGCGCTTCTTAAGAGAAATCTGGTACAAAACTTGTACTTGTAGCTGAAGCGGGACAGGGGGTGGTGAGGGGGTCTGTGTGTTTGAAGGCAGAGACCATAAGAATGGAGGTCAGCCAATCAGAATATTGATAACTGGTACGTATTGCGGCTCTTTGTGTTGTGTCTTTCTGGGGGTGTCGATCAGAACAAGCTGCAGCCAATCAAATGCAGTCCAGTCATTTATTTAGTTGTCTCAGATATTTACACAGAACAGTAATGAAGGGCACAGTACAGGTTTTACAGTCTTGTAATCTGGGAGTGTGCATAGGTTTGCTCTGAAGAGGAAATAAACAACAAGAAATAACATTTAGATT